>PVHX01010554.1:0-48262 GCA_004024805.1 Geosciurus inauris
TGCAAATTGGTGCAACCAATCTGGAAAGCAGTATGGAGACTGCTTAAAAAACTTGGAATGGAACCACCATTTGACCCAGCTATCCCACTCCTTGGCCTATACCCTAAAGACTTAAAAACAGCACACTACAGTAAAGCAGCCACTTCAATGTTTATAGCAGCACAATTCACAATTACAAAACTGTGGAAGCAACCCAGATTTCCTTCAATAGATGAATGGATAAAGAAACCGTGGTACATATACACAATGGAATATTATTCAGCAATAAAAGAGAATAAAATTATGGCATTTGCAGGCAAATGGATGGAACTGGAAAACATTATGCTAAGTGAAGTAAGCCAATCCCCCAAAACCAAATGCCGAATGTTCTCTCTGATTAGTGGATGCTGATGAATAAGGGAGGTGGGAATGGGAAACATAAGAGAAATAGAGAAACACTGGATGCGACATGGGGGAGGAGGGGGGCAGGAAAGGGGAATGGGTATACTTAAGATGGTTGATAAAAAATATATATAAATATATATATATATTGTTCATTGAAAGTGCATATAAAGGTGTTTAATATGAAGAATTTAATCTGCTTATAATTTTGTGCAAAATTAGAAAAATTATGATTGTAACAATTTTTTCCATTTGCCTCAACAAATGTATTATGTGAACAGTGTGTACAGCTTCTGAAAATTTGTTTTTTTTCTGTTATGTTTGATAATGTGTATTAAAATGCAATTTTTGAGAAAAAATTAAAAAATTTAAAAAAATTAAAAAAAAATCTTCATCATATTGGCTTATAACCTTACTTCCTTAACAAGACTCCTATAGTTCAAGAAGTCAAATCAAGCATCAATAAATGGGACGGATTCAAACTAAAAACTTTCTTCTCAGCAAAAGAAACAATCAATGAAGTGAAAAGAGAACCTACATTCTGGGAACAAATTTTTGCCACAAGCACATCATATAGAGCTTTAATCTCCAGGATAAATTAAGAACTCAAATAACTAACAACCAAAAAACAAACAATCAATGGGCTAAGGAGCTGAACAGACACTTCTCAGATGAAGATATACAATCAACCAATGGACATATGAAAAAATCTTCAACATCTCTAGCAATTAGAAAATTGCAAATAAAAACTACTCTAAGATTACATCTCACACCAAATGGCACAGTTAGAATGGCAATTATCAAGGTTACAAACAATAATAAGTATTGATGAGGATGTGGGGGGAAAAGCATGCTCACACATTGCTCATACATTGCTGGTGAAACTGCAAATTGGTGCAACCAATCTGGAAAGCAGTATGGAGGTTTCTTAGAAAACTTGGTATGGAACCACCATTTGACCCAGCCATCCCACTCCTCGGTCTATACCCAAAGGACTTAAAAACAGCATACTACAGTGACACAACCACTTCAATGTTTTTAACAGCTCAATTCACAATAGCCAAACTGTGGAACCAACCTAGATACCCTTAAATAGATGAATGGATAAAGAAACTGGTATACATACACAATGGAATATTACTCAGAAAAAAAAAAAGAGAGAGAGAATAAAATCATGGCATTTGCAGGTAAACAGATGGAGTTGGAGAACATCATGCTAAGTGAAGTAAGCCAATCCCAAATAACCAAAGGGCGAATGTTTTCACTGATTAGTGAATGCTGATACATAGTGAGGGTAGGACTGAGGAGCATGGGAGAAATGGAGGACCTTTGGATAGAGCAAATGAGAGGTAGGGGAAGGGAGGGGGAGTGGGGGTACCAAAGATGATGGAATGAGATGGACATCATTACCCTAGGTACATTAGGAAGACACAAATGGTATGTCCCTATCTTGTTTACAACCAGAGAATGAAAAATTGTGCTCCATATGTGTACTATGACTTGAAATGCATTCTTTTGTTTTAAAAAATAAAAATAAATAAATTTTAAAAATACCTATATGTAGAAAAGATAATCCTTTCTACATTTAACCACCTTTGTACTTCTGTGAAAAATCAGTAGGATCTCTTTGTATGGATATGCTTCTATATTTTTCATTTCTTCATTGATGTGTTGTATCCCTTTGAAAGTCCCACATTGTACTGATAACTGTAAATTTGTAGTAAGTCTTAAAATAAGATGGTGTGATGCTTGTAGCTTAAAAAACAAAGGAGCAAATCTTTGCCTTAAATCTTATAACCAACATTTGTGGATTTTTTCGTGCTTTCTTGATTTTATTCCATTGGTTATGTGATCTCTCCTGCTCTCTCTGTGAACCAGTATTAACTTTAGTCACTTAAGCATTAAAGTTTAAGTGTTTATGAAGTTTTAACTTTAAGTGTTCATAGAAATTTTGTCTTTAGGCAGTTTTCTTCCTCAATATTGCTTTCCCTTTTGTAGGTCATTTGCATTTTCATTTATGTAAGTATCAGCTCCCCAGCTTACATACACACATCTGCTGAGTTTGACTAGGAATTTCACTAAATCAGTAGATCAATTGGAGATGTTGCATTTCAGTACAGTTTTTATTCTATAAGCCTAAATATGTTCCTTCACTTATTTTAGACTTTATTTTCTCTAAGTGATATTTTATACTTTTTGGTGTATACAAGACTTCTGTCTTGTATATTATATATTCCATTTATTCCTAAGCTGTTACTTTTTCAAACAAGTTGCAAATAATATTTTTATATATGCCATTTTCTGTTATCTGCTACTAACATATGAATATATTTTGTTTTGATACATTGACTCTATTGATAAAACTTATAAAATCTCTTAGTATGTATAATAGTGTGTAGATTTATAGGTTTATACTTTTTTTTTGGTTTTCCAGATATGCATTAGTATCCATTATGAAAAAAATCTGCCTTACTTATCTTTCCCCAATTCCTCAACTTTATACTCCTCCCTGCTTTACTGGGATTAGGTATGAGGGCCAGAACAATGACATTTTGTCTTGTTTAAAAATTCATGGGTAAATTGTTTATTATTTCAATATTTGATATAGTTTAACTTGAAAACATTTTGTATAAAACCCATTTATTAGATTTGGAAGTCTTCTATTTATAGTTTGATGAGAGGTTTTACCCTTTAATTTTATATGGGAAATTTAATCAGATGATATTTAGTGCACATATGGGGTTGAACACATTCTTATTTGTTTTTATTTATTTATCTATTGCTGCTGAAGACAAACCTAGGGACATGTACATATTAGACAAGGTTTCTACCACTGAGCTACATCCCCAGCCCTTATTTGTTTACAAACTTCAATTAATCAATTTTTGTATGTTATAGCAACCTTGCATTTCTGTTGTAAACCCCTAAAGGATATTAGTATATTTTGCTTTTTATCTATTCCCTCATTCAAGATGCTTTTTTTATACTTTTCTGCATCTGAATTTATGAGACATTGTCCTGGTCATTTCCTTCCTTCCTGATATCCTTGTCTTTCAGTATTCATCTGGCCTAATAAAGGAATTGGAAAGTATTTCCTTCTTTCTTTGGAAGAATTTGTGTAAGATTGTTTTATTTCTTTCTTAAATTTTTAGAAGAACTCATCCAAGAAACCCCTAGGCCTGGACTTTAAATTGTGAGAATGTTTCTTTTTTTTCCTTTAATGATTCAATTTCTTTTCTAATGAATCATATGTCGACTTTGGGAAATTACACTTTTTAGAAAGTTTGTTAATTTGCTCTGAATTTGGCAGAAATGTTGTTCATAGTTTCTTTATAATATGCTTAATATCTGTAGTGATTTTCAAGAATCTTACCTGGTATTGGTTATTAGTATTTTCTCTTATTCTCTGCAATATTAGTAGGATCTTCTAAATTTGATTCATTTCTCAAAGAAACAAAGTAGTGTATTGTTAGATTATTTTCCATTATATATATCTTTTCTATTTATTTCTTTTTTTTTATTTATTGAGGTTCTCTTTTTATCTGTGTCTATGTTTCTGCAGTTTAATTTATTGTGCCTTTATGAGCTTTTTGAGATGGAATCTAAATTAATTATTTTTAGTTCTTCTATTCTAAAACTATTCTCTTACAATGAAAATTTTTCTCAAAACACTACTGTAAATGAATTTCAGTAATTTTAATGTCCTGTTTTTATTACTATTGAGCTGAATGATATCTATCATTTGTGACAACCTAATTGACTCAAGTATTATTGATGGATGTACAAATTATTTTGTACACATTTGGAAAAATCTCAGTTTCTGTATATACTGTATAATTTTAATGCTATTAACTTTAGTTGATGCTTGCTTTCTTGCCCAGAATATGATATATTATGTCAAATTTTGTAGTGTACCATAAAAACTGTTTTCTGCTCTTTCGTACACAAAATTATATATTTAGCAATAAAGTCAAGTCACTGTCATGTTCAAAATGAATCAGTTCTTCAATATTCATGCTAATTGTTTCTTCTCATTTTGTCAGTAGTATGGTGGTAAATATTCCTATTTATCTTTTAATTATATAAAATTTTCACTTATATTTGAAGTTATAGTATTCAGGTACAAATCTGCTCAGAATAATCATGTTTTTCTATTATTAAACTGATAATTTAGTCATAATAAAATGTCCCTCTTTATCTCTAGTTACCTTAAAATCTACTTCAGTTTGATATATCCATGGTATCTCTCCCTCCTTTTTTATTTTCAGTATATCAAATTTAACATTAATTTTGTGTGTAAATGGAAAATTATTATTTTTTAAAAATACACTTTGACAAGCTTTGTTATCTTATTTTTATTTGTATAATGTAATTACTAATGTAGTAGTGGATACATCTACAGTTGTTCTCTTTTTAATGTTATGGTATAACATTACAAAATACTTTATAATACTCTATTATTTAAAAATTGTATTTGTTAACACAAAGTACAATACATGAATTATCCTTTTTACATCAACATTTGTCTTTTTATTCTACCTACAAATTTATAATATCTCTTTTGCATGCAAATTTTAGATCTGAAATTATCATCATTAATTATTGCCATCATTTTCCCTTGAAATATTTTATGAACCACATGAATACTTGAGAGAATTGCAGCAAATGTAGTAGAAAGAAACATTTTCACTCTAAGTTCCATGTGAAATATTCTACTATATTTGGCAATAAAAGCTACATTTGGTTTCTATTGCTTCTCCAAAAAGCACTTCATTTGTGGCACTGGTTTGCTGGTCTGTAATAGGGTCAGATCTTTCATGTAATTCTTATCACAGTCAGTGGAATACATAAAGTAGAGACAGGCAGGCTGTGCATACATAGAGATTCCAAAACTCTAAGGAACAAGTTAATGGAAAAAATTATGTGCTTGCTTTACAGACTTTTGAACTTTAAGGTATATGCAAAGGATGAATGGTTCTGAAATGTAACAAGGAACAATGGAGTCTTAGACATATCCTTTAAGAACTGAAAAGGCTTCCCAGAAAAATAAGAAATGACTTCTCTCCTACTGGAGATTTTACTAGATTTTGAAGTATGGAAATTCAAATAAGGTACAAGTTCTATACATGTGTACTGATTTTTTTAAACTATGGAATAAAAGAAGTTGACTTTTTTACTTTCTTTTCCCTGCATATATCATTGTTAATGCTTTCCCCGTCCTCAATCCTTATAGCAATTCCATAAAAAATTAGAAATAAAAGAGTCAATCTTTGCGTTTTAAATATTTTCTCAAATTTAAATATTAATTTAAAAAACAATATATGTAGATAGTTTTAAAATATTTGGTTACATATATAGAAAATATTAAAATCTTAGTATCAAGAGGTAAACATTCTTAATAATTTCACATATTTCTCAAGGATACAGAAACATACACACACAACAATCACATATGGACAAAGAAAAAAAATAGAGAAGTTGAGCAACTTGTTCAAATCATGCAGGGATTAAATAGATAATTGTAATTTGAACAAAGCCAGAAACCTATAAAACAATACACTAGTTTTCCCACTTTTTTTTCCTGCCTCTTTATCTCCATAGATTTAATTAGAACATTCTGTTTCTATCATTTCTTATACATTTTGTTGCATTTATTACTTTATCTGGTGAAAACATCTGTACATTTATGTTTGAAATATGTTCAGATTGGTGTTAGTATCCTTTGTAATAATTACATAGTATGTCTCTTGTCAATATTTTTCCTTGCATTGTTATTCTGTTTTCATTATGTATAGTTCTTTAAGGGTAAGTAGTTGACTTTACCTAATATTAGGTTAATCCACTGACTTTTGTTGTCACATGATTTATTCCTCTTCTCTGATCTTGTTTTGTGTAGATCTTCTTTTGTGATTTTTTACAGTCCTTGCATTTTCATTTTTATATTAATGATATGGTAGTTGTAATTAGGAAGGATAACAATTATTTTCATTGTTTTTTTATAGGTGTACATGACAGTAGAATCCATTTTGATATGATATATAAGCACGGCATATATCTTATTCTAATTAGGATGCCATTCTAATGGATATACATGATGGTGAGATTCACTGTGGTGTTTTCCTATATGTACATAGAAAAATAATTTCAGATTTATTCCACTGTCTTTCCTTTGTTTATTTCCCCTCCTTTACCTCCTTACCTTCTTGTCTAATCTACTGCACTTCTATTCTTTCCCTCAGCCTGTGTACTTTATGGTAGGTTAGCTTCCACATATCACAGAAAACATCCAATCTTTGGTTTTGGGGACCGGCTTACTTTATTTGACAGGATAGTATCCAGATCTATCCATTTGCTTGCAGATGTGATAAAAATCATTCTTCATTATGGCTGATAAATACTTATTGTATAAAGATACCACATTTTTTTTATCTATTCATCTGTTGAATGGCACCTAGGTTAGTTCCCATAGCTTAGCTAATGTGAATTGAGCTGCTATAAACATTGATGTGGTTCTGTCACTGTAGTATGCTGATTTTAAGTCCTCTGGGTATAAACTGAGGATTGGGATAGCTGTGTTAAATGGTGGTTCCATTCCAAGTTTTCTGAGGATTTTCAATACTGCTTTCCAGAGTGGCTGTACAAGTTTGCAGTTCCATCAGCAATGGATGAGTGTATTATTTTCCCCCACATCCTTGCCAACATTTATTATTACATGCATTCCCGATAATTGCCGTTTTGACTAGAGTGAGATGAAATCTCAGTGTAGTTTTAATTTGCATTTCTCTAATTGCTAGAGATGTTGAATACTTTTTCATATATTTTTTGACCATTCATATTTCTTCTTCTATAGAGTGTTCAGTTCCTTTGCCTACTTATTAAGTTATTATTATTATTTTTGGTATTGAGTTTTCTGAGTTCTTTGTATATCCTGGAGATTAAAGCAAAGATTTTTTTCTCATTCTGTAAGTTCTATCTTCATGCTCTTAATTGTCTGTAAGCTCTATCTTCATGCTCTTAATTGTTTCATTTTCAGTAAAGAAGCTTTTTAGTTTGATGTCATATCATTTATTAATTATTGATTTTACTTCTTTCACTTGAGGGGTCTTATTAAGAAACTAAGTTCCTGAGCCAATATGTTGGAGTGTTGGGCCTATCTTTTCTTCTAGTATGTGTAGGGCTTCTGGCATAATGCCCAGGTCCTTGATCCATTTTGAGCTGAGTTTTCGAAGGATAAGAGGGGTTAAATTTCATTCTACTACATGTGGATTACAATTATCTTTTATCTACTACATATGGACTACAATTATTTTTTAAAAACAAAATATTCATGGTTATGGTCTATGTTAATAGTAACATTTTTGTACCATGATATATGTGGACTGATTTTTGAAGAATCAGTACTTCATCAAGAATTACTAATTATTAGTTAATTGTCTATCATCTATCTATCTCCCTATGTAACTAGGACCCTCAAGCTTTCTACAACTGCACTGGCAGCTCTCAGGCTTTGGATGTTGGCTCACTGCTCCAACTCTTTTAGGTACTATCCTCTGCTTTCTATTCACAACATCACGATATCTGGGTCAGACAAGATGTATATACTATCATAAATACTTTATTTACTTTTTCATTTTATGAATTATAAGCAAAATAATACCAACTAAATATTAGTTGGGGAATATTTCAATGATATGAAAAAACTATTATAGTGGTTTTATTTTAAGCAAAGAGACTGAGAAATCTATTTAAAGTAAACAACTTACTTTCTGCAGGGTTGGTGAGCTAAAAAATCATTTCTGATAAGAAAGGGAAAGTAGATTAGATTATAATTATTAAAAAAGAAACATTATGCATTTAATTGGCATAATAGCCCATCCTAATGTGTTTTGTTTGGCCAGGTGAAAAGAGTTTCTCAAGAAGCTGGCATCTGAATTGGATTTTAAAATATGAATATAACACACTCTCTCTAGGGAAATTGTTCAGATGATTTTACCACTTTTAGTACTCCTGGTGCTAATGAACTTTGGTAAATTTCTAGCTAAGTCTATGTCCGTTCAGTTATTTATTTAATTTTAAGCAAAACATCATCAAATTTCAAATCAGATGAGTGAATTGTCCAAATATTGATGCTTAACCTTTCAAAATATCAGGTTGGTGTCAGTTGATTTCACAATTATGATTCTTATATGAGTAAAGAAGCATTTTTTTTTCATTATAAAATTGAGTCAGCATTTTCTTTATTGCATTGCTCAATAGTTTTTTGACAACATTTTCCTTCCTTTATGAGGTTACTTGTGTTTTACCAAGCTCTGCCTACTGTGACTTCTCCTTCACTACCTTAGTTTTCCAAGAGGAGCTTGAACCATCTGGTTTTGAGAGATGGTGCATCACGTCACCTCCCTGGTGAGTGCTGCTTGCTAGTCAACAGCCATCTACAAGACATTTTAGAAGCTGGTATTTGGCATCACAAATGCACATATAAGGAACTTCTGCTCTTTACACTAAGATTTTGAAAGTACCTGGCTTGTTCAAACATGCTACTGGGAAAAACAATCTGTTTTGCTAATGCTTTAAGCTCTTTAGAGGGTAACTTCTGTGCTTTATGTGCATGGTTTATTTTATATCTTATCATAGAGGAAAAGAGGAGAAAAAGTTGTGCTTGTGTGTTCTTACATATGCAGCCATAGAAGAACTGACAGCTGACTTGTTTTTACTAACTTAAAAAAAGATCATATTGGGGCAAATACAGATGGACACTGGCATAAATATCAAAGAGTGTGGTTAAAATATGAATACAATTTTTTAAACAAAATATTTCATCTTCCCTCTTTCTTTGTGTGTTTGTGTGTATGTGTGTGTGATGTTCTAGATGTTCTAATTCCCTAATTATTTTTTATGAATGAAAATATAAGAGAACAATGTTTAGAATGGATAAGTGCTCTCAATTGCATAGGAAAGATGATAATATGTTTATCTATGTTGGAAATTTTTACAGAAATCATTGTCCATAGCTGTTAAATGATAATCTCTGTCTTGGTTGTTAGGGGAAAGGTATATTTCAATATAATCATCTTCAATAAATGCATTAATGAATGGGGAAATATTAGGTAAGCTGGAATTTTCCATTTATCCCTTATTTTCAAGATTTCAAGGGAGGAACCAAAGATATGCATCCATAATAAAATGCGAACACATAAACCCTCAAATGAGAATGGATGTTAGAAATAAATGCCTTGCACAACTCTAAATACAGAGCATTGATTATTCTGTGAATCTTGGAAGCACACTGTGTAGAACTGGAGAGGTTCAAGAGCCCTGATTGACTTATCCTATAATTTTGACATGTTGTACTTTGCTACTGCCAAAAGCTTTCTTTTGTTCTGCTCCTTCTGAATCTTATAGTAATCTGGAGCGTTGCTTATTACTATGAACTCCATTTTGTAGATATTAAAATGAAGACCCAGGTTAAGCCATTTATTTAAAACAATACTGTTAATCAAGAGTGAGCTGTGAACTTTTGTGTTTGCCTTGAGTTTTTCTGCTTCTGTCAACCTTATCAACAAACAAATAAATGAAATCCTGAGTACACACATGCCCCAGGTACTATTGCTATATTACTAATTATATAAGAGTCTTAATCATTTTGTTTTGTACATAATTTTATCAGTGATGAAGGGCTCAGCTGGAGAATCCTTTCTTGGGATCTCTCACGTAATTACAATCAGATATCAATTGAGGCTGTAGTCCTCTGAATGCTCCATGGGGCTAGACAAAGATGACTTATTTATCTGACAGTCAAATGATGCTGCCTAACAGCTTGGAGCTGGCTGGGAGTGGCAGTGGTTACTTATGGACCCTTAAACACAATAGCAATGTCAAATTCTTTTCTTCTTTTGAACTAGATTCTTCCAGTGTAAACATCCCCAGAGAAACAATGTGTTTTATGATCTATCTTTACAATCAGAGTATGACTTTATCATTCCCATTTAATCAAAGTACACACAAGTCCACCCCGAGTCAAGAGGTTGGAACTTAGATTGCACATACTAATGAAAGGAATGTAAAATTTATGCTTATATTATTCCATATTGACTGAGGATATTGCATTCATTGGCATTAATGTTTTTTCTAATAATCAATATTTACTAAGGGTGTATTACACTCATAAGAAAGGAGAAGTTATATAATGTTTTACAGTTCCTTAAGTGTATGTGCAAATATATGATCTTTTCAAGATTATGGAGTCCATTGGATAAGCAGCATTTGTCTGACATGTCTGTATCTATCTATCCATTTATGTTAACTGATGACAAAACACTTTACTTCAGGCCCCATTTTCCATTTCTGACCATATGCTGGGGGCCTGTTACTATGCCGAGCAAATTAAACACACCATTAATATATAATGTCTTCACATGCTATTCAGGTGTTCTTTGCTTTGAAATACTTCATGCTATGTTGTGGATTAATAATAATGCCTTTCATTTTTCTTTCTACATGAAATATTAACATATTTCAGAATTAAATCATTTTGTCAGAATTAAGTTTTGAGATCTTACTTTAACCTTCACTAATGTTTAACTATGATGAGGAGATAATAGTTGGACACATCTAAATGTATAAAAACTATAGCTTATGTCATTCTTATCTTTGTCATCATTTTTAGCAAATACATAAAACATTCTGTAAGTTAAAACTAATAATAAGAACTATTAAGGAGGCTCGAATTCTTCCTTATTTACTTCCTGGTTCAAAATAAAACTGGGAGGATAAATCAAGAAGTGCAAACCATCACTTTTTAAATTTATTTATAAATAAATATTTAGGTTTAATCAAATTAGTACCTGCACATGTTTCAGTATCAAATACTACAGAAAAATGTAGAAAAATGCCTCAGTTATACTACTGTCATTTCCCATGTCTTTGATCCTTTTAATAGTTGCCTCTGCAATACATTATATAGTTCAGTCAAATCATTTCTACCAGAAAAAATATTTCTATTGTTTTACCTATTGAGAGCTTCCTTCCAAATTGTCCTCTACTTCTGGTCCATCTTTCTGTGGTCTATTTGAATCCTTACATTTATAAAGGATATTAATGTTCCTATCTGGTCTTTCATCTTTAAATCCTCACTAGGCTGACCTCTGCTTTCCACCCAAACACCATAACCAAGCCTTTGGTTCATTGATATACTAAAGTGTAAATAGTCACTAAAGACTGTATTGGCATTACTCAATACCTGATCACATTGAGTACTAGGAGTAATTTTTATTTTTGAGTCCAAGTCACAGATCCAAAAGGGAAAGGGAATGTTCCTTGGAAAACAAATGAAACATGTATTTATTTTTCATTTCTGATAGTCATTAATATTGTTCTATGCATCAATAATTTACTATTAGTTTTGTACTATTTTTTATATTAGTTTTATAATATTTTTGAATTAGCTTCTTGTTTTTATTGTAACAACTTAGCACTCATTTAGTGGCTTAGAGCAATAATAATTTATTATTTTACAGTTCTGGATGTAAGAAGTCTGGCATGGGTCTCACAGGGCTAAAATCAAGGTGTCAGACGGGCTGCTTTACTCTGTGGAGGCTCTAGGGCACAATTTGTCCCTTTGCCTTTGTCAGCTTCCATGGGTCTTCAACATTTTGTGGGTCAGGTCCACATTCCCCACTCTGAAAATAAGCACTGGCTGGTGTGGGGGGGACTCCCTCACACTGCAAGTCTCTGGGGTGGATTTTATCTTCACATCACATTTTGGATTATACCCTGTTCTACTTCTTTCAGAGACTCTTAGGTTATTTTTGTATCAAACAGATAAACTAATGTAAAATAATCTTGATTTGAGGTCAGCTGATTTATAGTCTTAATACACTTCTGCCACCTAACATAAAATATTCAAAGATTTCAGGGATTTAGACAAGGACTGAAGGCCATGGCAGGAGTGGGCAACACTTTTCTAGCTATCACACATTTATTTTGCCTGAAATTTTAAATCTCTTTTATCTTTCATTAATGTTAGAATTTGTTGTATAATCAAGAGCTTCCAAATCCTATTCACCTGATCTATCATATATTTTTATAAAAAATGTTTTAGAACCATCCTTTCTGTGGCTCTTGAATATCACTGTACTCATATTATAATAATGAATTAAAGATGCCCCACAGTGTGAAGTATTGTCTCAAGGACAAAACTTCCTAAAAGGAGTTAAGATTTGATTAAGTTGAATGAAGTAATTAAGAAAAGCCTATCAAAGCTTGTGATTCTTTGAAGAGTTACATATAGGAATATAAATCCAAATGAAAAATAAAGGTATCCATTCCTGAAAAAGCAGTCTGCTCTTCACAAGGTCAGAGTTGGATCACATAATTTTGAAGGGATCAAATTGTATTCGAGTTGCCTAGTCTCAGAGAATGCTCTCCTCCATACCTAATCATAAATCACTGGATTAATCTCTAATCTGTACCCTCATGAGTCTTCAAACAATCTTATGTTTTATCCAGTTTGATCACAGACAAGTTGCTGCACTTTTGAAAAAATGTAAACGAGCCGAGTCCATTGGTGCACCCCTATAATCCTATTGGCTCAAAGGTTGACGCAGGAGGATCACAAGTTCAAAGCCAGCCTCAGTAATTTAGCAAGACCCTAAGCAGTTTAGTGAGCTCCTGTCTCAAAATAAAAAAAATAAAAAGGACTGGGGGACATGTGAAGGCACTGTTCAAAAATCCCAAATAAAACTCTGGGTCTTTTTGAAATAAAAACAAAGGATTTATTCTGGCCAGGGCCATGGGAGCAGAAAGCAGACAGTCCTGCAGCCCAAGACACTGAACCCTGATAAGGGGGATACTTAAAAACAGAAAACCTCAAAGAAGCAGGGCGGGAGAGGCAAGTACAATTACAAGACATTTCATAAAGTGTCACCAAGTTCTCAGAATTGCTACATCCCCTACTCACTCAAGTAAGCTAGTCCCGGGCACGATGGCGCAAGCCTGTAATCCCAGCACTTTGGGAGGCTGAGACAAGAGAATCGCGAGTTCAAAGCCAGCCTCAGTAACAGCAAGGCACTAAGCAACTCAGTGAGACCCCGTCTCTACATAAAACACAAAACAGGCCTGGGGATGTGGCTCTGTGGTTGAGTACCCCTGAGTTCAATCCCTGGTTTCAAAAAAAAAAAAAAAAGTAGTAAGCTAGCATCAGCTCTATAGTTTAAAGACATTGTGGCCAGGGTGCAAGTGGGTGGGTGTTTCAGTTTCTAAGCAAGTGGGTTCTTATAGGAAGGGGTCCAATTTTGCGCAGGGTGAGATGTCTGAGCAGAATGGGGTCAGCCTGACTTAACTTTCAAATCAGCCCATAACAGATATGGCTCAGTGGTTAAGCAACCCTGGGTTTTTAATCCATGGTACAATTTAAAAAAAAAAAAAAAAGAAAGAAAGAAAAAAAAGAAAGAAGACTGGGATGGGATATAATTTGAGCATTTCATTTGAGGGTGGTATTTTCTTCAGCTTGTTAACTGTACTTAGTTGACTATCAGTCTCCTCAGACCTGAAAATTCTGGTATAATATAAAATAATTTAGGTAGTTTTAAACAATTTTAATCTAATTACACATTTCTCACTTGCCTTTTGACCTTTGCCATTGCAATGAATACTTTAAAGCAAAGTCACAAAGCAGAGTGGAGATATGTGATGAGTCATAGCTTGCTCTCTACAAATGGAAAATAACAGTTATTCCTCAGCCACAGAGAAATCATTCTACTGTTGATTTAGGTTTCCAAAGTCCATCTCCTATCAGGAAACAAAATGTGAGTTCAATTTTGAGAATGGCTTCTGAGAGCTTTCTGAAGCTTTCCTACATGAGCTAAGGATTCCATTGAAATTTTTGTAAAAATACATAAGAGGAAAATAAAATGGATTTCCAAATTGTGGAGAGGAATACGACTAGATTTGTGAGTCAACTCAACTGCCTTTAAATCTACTTCTGGGGCTTTGAGGGCTGAAGTTTAACCTCTATCACCTTAGCTTGCTTGAACCAAGCAATTCTACATTTCCATTCACTATTCTAACTGCTCTCAAGAAAGATCGTAAAATACATTCCCTTTTTCTTAAAATGCTGGTGTCCTGCTACAGAATATTACTCTATAGTAAAGTCACTTTCCTTTCTTTCTTTTCTTTTTTTTTGCAAAGTGTGCTAAGCAATTTCTGTACATGTACAGACACCCTGTGCATACACAAATTTACACACACAGCTCAGGTCTTTAGAAGTGGAGGAAAGAAAACATTATCATTTGGACTTTGCATTTCCTTTTGGCATTCTTTTCCAATGTGAGTTTTTCTGGTTTATGTGCTAAATTCAGTTAAATTTATTTTTCTACCCCAGTGTAGGTTCACATTTATTTTCTCCCAGCATCCTAGTGCAAGTCAACTACAGTGAAGATGGACTTATCTTGTCAAAAATTGTAACATTAAATTACTCTAGGAAAACATGCAGGTGCAAAACATGTTGTTTTTTCATGCAAATTCTGGGATTGAAATCCAAACACAACTCATTGCATATTACCACAAAGACTAAAAATAAAGCTCATGCATTGAAGAGTGTCTGTGTGTATGTGTGTGTGTGTGCACACTCACGCACGCGTGCATGTTTAGATTCAACTCAGTTGAAGGCATTGCTTCTACATAGGAATAGAAATGTCTAACATTTTTAATGTCCTAGATCTTGATAATTTGCATACTAACCATTTCCAAGAGTACATTTAATGTCAGTAAAGTATATATGTTTTCTAAAGTCAGAATATGAAAGCCAATCAATTATATTTAGCAATAAAAACTCTGACAAATGTTATCATAAAGATAATTATACAAAGAGTAGTAGGTTATTCTTTTTGAATGTCATTGATTTCTTTTTTAAAGTTTCTCTGTAAAATGAAAAAAGTATTTTCAATCCTTGTGAAATTCTGAGAAGAAACAGCAAAAGTACATGTATTACTGGTCATCATATTATTAATGTCATTTCATCAAAAAACATTGGGACATCTCACCACGTACTTCCTTTTCTGTATAACATAAGAATGTCCGACACTAATGATGTGAAACTTGCCTTCAGAAACTCAAGATTTATAAAAAATTTCTAGCTTTATATCTATCTAACTGCACATTACACACACACACACACAAAAAAAAAAAAAAAAAAAAAAAAAAAAAACCAGAGAGATTTGCTTTGCAATTCCAAGGAATTTAATCCTGGTGTAGCCTTCATGTCATCTACTGTGGGCAGATACTTCAGCCCAAAGTTAAATAAGGAAACTTACAAAGGTTTTTTGTTGGTTTGCTTGTTTGTTATGTTTTTCCCCACCTCATGTGATAACTTCATGATCTCTCTCAGGAAACAGTAGTAGTAAACTGGGAGAGAAAGTCAGTGGGCTCTTCACACTCAAAACAGTGACTAGCAAAAGGAAAGGTCACAGTAGTAAATGTTTAAATGAGAGATGTATGTGTGTTCATGTGTGTGTGTCTGAATTTGCAAAAGATAAAACTGTGTAACTGTAAAAGAAGGAGAAAGAAGCATTGCATTGAAGTATCTTCCAAACTCCCAGGATATAAAGATTTCAATAAAATATATTTTCTGGTTACATGAAACTAGTTTTATCATCTTACATTTTTTTTGTTGTTGTTTTCTTCAGATTTTAGACTTCTGAGTTTCTACATTAAAAAAAGTTAAAATAAAACCAAATAAATAGCAAAAATCATACTTATTCCAAAAAATGAGAAGATGGCATAGTAAGGAATTGTGATTATTCTCATTTTATGCGCCTGAAGTCAATAAAGTTACACAGAAATAAAAACAAATAAATTGAACCAATAGGATTAAAACAAAATTCTGTCAATTGTAATGAGAAAGTAAACTGAACAACTAGAATGACAAAATTACTCAGGATGCAGTACAAAGAAATAAAACTATGGAATTTATGAAATAATGTTAAGTAAGGGCTGTGGGGAAAAGAACAAGAAGCTTCAAAATAAAGTCTCAAGGAGAACACCAAGGGTATGTGAGGGAGACAACATTAAAAGAAATATTAATGATAAATTTTCCTAAATTTGATATAGTAAGTTCATAATCATCAGATTGAGGAAAAACACTAAATCTTATGGAAGGCTAAATAAAATGAATCCTCAGAGAGAAGGTACAGAACATCACAAACAAAGAAACAAACTTTATAAAGACAAAAAAAAAAGATAGATAACCTTCAAAAATTAAAGAAGAACATAAAGAAGCAAAGAGAATAATAATAAAATGAAAAATCAGACTTCCAAACAGTCCCAAAAAATATATTTCAAAGGTAATACCAAAGAATTAAAGGGAAAAACCAACTTATTGAGGAATCTGTTCATAAATTTTCCTTGTACATGTGAAGCAAATTAATTGTAACATTCAGATAAAATTAAGAAATTTTTTTCCAATAGAAATTTTGTAAAAGAACTGTGCAATATATACTTTAATAGTAAGGAATTTGATTAAAAATTAAAGAAGAGGCTATCAGGAGCAATGGCAATTTATTGTTCAAATAAAATGGAACATTTATAAAATTTTCCTTACCCTATTGCAAAGAAAGAAGTGTAGATATATATTATGTGCATATAATATAATTATATTGAAAATAGAGGGAAACCACCTATAAGTTATGTAAATCATTTGAGAACTTACAAAAGGAAACTACTCAATAATTAAATGGTTAATGAAAAAAATCATATATCATATTTAAAACATACTAGTATCACATATAAGACATTTAAAAACTCATAAGATAAAATAATCCATTATGTAGAGAGGATTTATAGTCAAATATTACATCAAAGAACAAGGAAGAATAAATATTTATTGACAAATCATTCAACATGTAAATGATAAAACAAATCAAATAATAATTCTGAAGATACTACATATGTATCAGAGCAAAATATATGACAATATTAAAAATAGCACTTGAACGCATCAACAAAATTAAAAGCTGTTTCATTGGATAAATGAATAAAATAAATAATAATACAGTAGTCATTGATAAAAGGAAAAATAGAACTGAATAGAGGGACATTCATACAGACCTGTACAGATTACTTTTAATTTTGGAAGTAAAACATAAGCAATCTAAATGGAGAATAACTGTGTATATCTTTCTCCAAAATATATTCAAAGACAGTATGGTAAAGAAAATAGGCCAAAAAGTAGTCATTCATTGTGTAACAAGTTAAAAAAAAGTAACACTTGCCAACATATGAATATTTTTACACTTCCTATAAGTAGATAAAAACTATTTTGCTAACTGTTTTAGAAAACATTCTCACAGTGAATTTTATGTAGATGATATTATCATGAAATCCAAATTCTATGAGATCAGAAAAATGAAACCAGCTGTCATTTGTATGCATTATGACTTTCATTTTAGAAACATGTAGCAAGATATACAAATAATAATTTAAAGAAAAGAAATTGTTAATTGCCTACCTATTTCATAAAGTTGTTGAGAACTGAGTCTGTTTAATACTAGCAACTAATTGAACAACTTCCTAAAACCAGATAATTCCATTAAGGTAGAAGCAAAGTCCATATGATAACTAGGAAAAAAAAACTTATAAAATATTTGATTGTAGGAAGAAAGTTATAAACCAAAATACATAACTCAAATTTTAAAATATATAAATTGAAATACATTATTTCTGGATAATAATAGCAAATGTGACAAAAATTGTGATTTTTGTTACAAAACAATCTATAAATTCAATCTTATTAAATTAAAAAATCTAAAACTTAGCTTTTATTAAACTTATCTAGCTGATATTAAATGTATATTGATCTCTAAGGAATTGTTTTAAAATGTAATTTTAAAAAGATAAAAAATTATAAATATTCTTTGTTATCAAATTTTGCAGTAATACTGTAATAACGATAGTTGTTATTGGAAAGTGAGAGAAAATAGATCAATGAAACATGGAACAAAATAGTAAACTAGTTAAAGGATTCTAGAATAACTTGTTAACTTCATGTAAAAAATATCAAATATTATCCGAAATAGCCATATATAAAATAAACCACAAATTAATACAACATTAGGTTTAAATTGGAAAATCGTAAGACTTTAAGATTATATATATAATATATGATTATATATGTAATATATATGAGGAAGATAACTGTATAAGACATATGTGGTATCAAAAATTATAAAGAATAAAGCCAGGCGCTGAGGCTCACGCTTGTAATTCCAGCATTTAGCGAGGCTGAGACAGGAGAATTGTGAGTTCAAAGTCAGCCTCAGCAAAGGCGAGGTGCTAAGCAACTCAGTGAGACCCTGCCTCTACATAAAACACAAAATGGGGCTGGAGATGTGGCTCAGTGGTTGAGTTCCCCCGGGTTCAATCCTCAGTATCAAAAAAAAAAAAAAAATTATAAAGAATAGATCATTGTATTTCAACACAATACGATACATTGGAAGTTGTTTGGTTCCCTTAGAGCACTAAAAATAAAATTTATAAGAAAACAGGTTTAAGGTTTAAAATTAATAATTTGCTAACAAAGGATTAAAATTAATGTATATATATTTAATATTGTATATTATAGACCTATAAGTTGAAATCATAGCCTATGATCCAGGAATTTCCTAAATACATACTGTATGGAAATGGTCATATTTGTTAATGAGGACACTTGTATAAGTCTTCATTGCATCATAAACACAGCACATCATAAACAGTGTGAACTGTGGAAAGTTATAAAATGCAAGATTATAGGTAAAAGTAAATATGTGGAGAATTTCTTCATGTATCAGTAATGATAATCTGAAGCACATGATACACTATAAAATGAAATTTCAAGAGATTATGTCCAAGATTATCACATTTGTGTGAAGTTATTTTAACACTCAAAAACTACTAAATATTGTTTCTGGATGTGTGTGTTGTGTGCATATGTGCACATGTGCACATCTGCAGGATAAAAGAATAAGACTTTAACCCAACTCCAGTAAAATGATGGTAGAGAAATCAGTTACATGAAGTTGCAAAAGAAACTCTGTGGTCAATTATACTATAATATTTTACAACATCTTAACCTTCTTTTACAAATAATAAAAGAAATAGATAAGGATGAAAGTAAATATTCCCAAAGTACGTTCTGTACATTTTAAGATATATCATAAACTGGGCGTGGTGGTGCAAGCCTGTAATCTCAGCACTTAGGGAGGCTGAGACAGGAGGAAAATTACAAATTCAAAGCCAGCCTCAGCAATGGCGAGGCACTAAGCAACTCAGTGTGACCCTGTCTCTACATAAAACACAAAATAGGAATGGGGATGTGACTCAGTGGTCGAGTACCCCTGAGTTCAATCTCCAGTGCCAAAAAAAAAAAAAAAAAGATATATCATAAAGAAGGTTTCATTTACCTTAATATTACATGTTTTACTTCTTCCACATTAAATTGTATCATATAGTCCATTATTATTTTAATATTTATTATAAATTTTTCGTACATACTTCTGAAATATTTTCTCTAATATTATGTCCTTTTAAATTTGGAAATATTCTATTTTTCTTTGTTTGTTTGGTGCTGTTTTAATTGTATTATTTGATAAAATAAGAAACCAGCAATTCTACTTTGTTATTTATATTCACCCCTCAATTTATTTACTGAGAAATGCAGTAAATAATATTGTATCTATTTTCTTCATGTTACTAAGAAATAGTCCCTAATACAGAATAAGGCTGTAGAAAGCATTAAAAATCAAAAACAAATAATGATATGTAAATTTGTAAAATAAAATGCAAGAAAAAAACATTTAGTCAATAGTCAAGGGCAACATAAGATATGATAAAAAGAGCAGGGATTAGTCATAGATACAAGTTTTCCCAACTATAACACTTTGACCATATATTTGGACTCAGAATATATTCTTTATAGGTTTGTAGTATAAAATGCAGAATATATTGCTTATAGAACTCAAAAAATAAGTTTAATTTTTCTATTTGTTTTTTAGTTCTTAGTAAATGACTACTGCAAATAAGATCCTAATTTAACTGATAACTTGAAAACTTGCTCAGAGTATTTCTTTTTCCTCTCAGTATGAAAGACAATGGGGTACCAAACACACACAGAAATTCTGTTCTTACAGCTGAATTTTGCTTATTGGAATAGCATCTAGATCTGCCATATTGACCTGATGACCTTCAAAGAGGAAAGAGCTTCAAGTGTTTGGTTTGTGATGGCTCTGCCTGGGTACAGGTTATATCAATTTTTCTGACATTCTGAAACTTTAGGATTACAAAGCAAAGCTTATCAAAGTGGAAAGAAACACAGCCTTGGTTATGGCAGGCAAAAGCTCTCTGTGCACTTCTGGAATATAGGATACACAGTAGATAGAACCTCATAGGCTCGATAGGGGGCAGAACGTGATAGTTTATACCTTGAATGTTCCTCCTGTCTTAACCAGTCTCAATGTAATTGATTATGTCCTCTTGTAACATCCCTCAGATTGTGCAAAAGCTAAAAGAGCAGATATATGGCACCATTTGGAAATTTTCAAAGAAGCAAAATATAACATCCATAAAAAAGAGATCACCACAACTTTGTCATATGCTGAGTTTTGTGAGGATTATCTGAGATATGTGCTTGGAATATTCACTAATAACTAGATGCACAGTCTGTGAAAATATAAATGAGTCAGACTTTAGACAATTGACAGTAAATGTGGCCATAGGAGACCGTCACTTAAGTACAGTATTAGAGTTGACACTAGACAACTCAATAACAATGATGTCACTGCTTGGGAACTGATAGGCCTTGGTATTTTGTATGATTTCACTATGGTGAAATGGGATAAAGGTGGTGGTAAATACACGCACATGTCAGGAAGATGTTTTGGGAGATAGCAATTATAAGATCTATTGAATTGTTTATTGCTGAAGCCATAGATGTGCAATGAAAAGCAGTTAAATGCAGAAGCTGATTACTCAAAAATTAATGGCTAATTGTGAAAGCCAGCAGAGTATTTTACAGGATATAAAATATTTTCTGCAATGAGTAGAAATAAACTAAATAATTTAATAGCAAAATAATTTTCAAAGAAATAGTAGATCCCAAACTAGCTGATCTGCTATATTAATGTCAGGGCAATGGTTAGGAAGAAATGGGATCTTGAGACTTATGATACAGCAATCAGGGATGGTGCACCTGAGAATCCCGACTATTCAGATACTGACGAATCCTGTCCTGCAGAAGTTAACCATCCCTTCCTGGCATGGATATGCTTTCTAATTGAATGAAGAGGATAGGTGCTACAACTCAAAGGTCCATCAGGTATAAGTCTTTTTACATGGTGAGAAGATTGATGACTAGTATGAAGTCAGATCACAATTAGGTAGTGAATGTTCTAGGTTTGCTAAAATGGAAGTACCTTCAGGACATTTCAAATATGCGCCAGCAGGAACATGAGGAGAATTTCTTAAATTCGTTATTGAGAGTGTTGAATGAAATCAGGTAAAGCATTAAGTTGAAAAATTTAGGGAGCAACATCAGTAAGATGACAAACTAATAGGTCCTAGATTTTTTCTTCCCACAGAAACAATGATTTAACAACTATTCAAATAAAAATAGCTGAGAACACCAAAGTATAATTAAGAAACTGTAGTAATCCAATGGAGTGGTAAAACTGAGGATGACTACATCAGAAAGTATAAGAAGCAGTTTGCTTGCACAGCTCAGCACCAAGAACACTAAAGACCCCAAGTTACACTGTGCAGGAAAAGGAGAGAGGAAAGAGACCCTAGCAACTTTCTCTGCCAAGAACTACAGCAGTCTTTGCTGCTACAACAAACCCACATAGACTTGTTACTTCCGACCCCTGGGACATTTTCTGATGCAAAACCCAGCGTTTGGAATGGCCTAAACCCATGAGGCTGCACGCCCTGGAGCCAGAGCTACAATGTATCTCCTCAAACCAATGCCAATACCACCTTGCACCTGTCACTACCACATGTACCCACCTAGATATGGCACCAAACCCACCATACATGCTAAAACAAGCCTTCCTGTATAGCCCCAGAACCAGGGCCACTATGTAGCTCACACATCCTGTAGCTTCACACCTACCCATATATGGGCAAAGACCTTTCTCTACCAAAGACAGTATACAAGGTCTAGAAGAGGTTAACTTGTTTCTATGAATGTCAGAAACTGATAAAAGTCTACAAGGGACACAAAATATCAGATAAACATAAAGGCACTAAAAAACACAATAAAATTTGGGTAACTGACCCGAAAGAAATGGATGCCTAGCAAATAATTTAAAATTATGTTTTTTTAAAGAAACTCAGCCAGCTACATGAGAACACAGATAAACTAGTGAATGAAATGAGGAAAATTATGCATGAACAAAAGGAAAAGTTCACCAAAGAGACAGAAATCATAAAAAAATAATCAAAGAGGAATCCTGGAGCTAAAGAACACAACGATTGATAAACTGCAGATTCAAATAAACAGAGACAACAAAGACAGCAAGCTCAGTGACAGGTCAGTTGAAATTATCTACTCACTCAAATTGGAAGAAAACAAATATAAAAAAAATGATAAAGGCCTATTGGATTTAAGAGACACTATTAATAAACCAATATAAAAATTATGGGAATAACAGGAGAAAAATGAGAATGACACAAATGCAAAATAACTTGTAGAAAGGGTTTTTAATGTTCCCAACACAGAAAAATGTGTTTGGGGTGATAACTATGGCTGTCATTACACATTGTATGCATGTATTGAAATATCGCATTCTATCCCATAATCACAATTATGTGTCAATTCAAAATAACATCAGTTAAATTTAAAATAAAATAACATACAATCAACTAATTTTAAGGCATTAATGACCTATATGTTCCCCAGTCTCCACAAAGAAACAGAAATATAAATTTAATAAGCCTAAGTATTCTAATTAGATTCAACAGGAAGAAATCTACCCTGATACACATTATAATATAGTCATACACATATAACATTTTGATCATTAGTGGACCATACATTGGAGAGTGGCCTCATAAGATTATAATGGAGCTGGAAATATTTTCAATTGCCTAGTGAAATCATAACACTATAGCACAATGTACTACTTGTTTGTAAGGATATTGTGTAAACAAGTACTTTAAAGCCAGTCATACTGAAGTATAGCACTTACAAATATGTGCAGTACACAATACTTGCTGCCGATAATAAATGACTATGTAGTATACTTTTATTATCAGAGTGCACTTCTACTTACAAAAACATGTATTTACCTTAAAATAGTATGCTGTTCTCTACAAGCAGTGGTCAAAATCTTGTGTTTGTTGTGTTTATCTTTAGATCAAAAGGCCATCTTGAGTAATTCATCTAGGTTTGTGTAAATACATTCTACAGTGTTTGCATAATGATGAAATTGCCTAACAATACACTTCTCAGTACATATCTGTTTTTAAGGGATGCATAGCTATCTGTCATTTTTCTTTTCGTTTCTTTTTTATTTTGGAAAAATAAGTGGTTTTTTAAAATACATTTTGAAAATAACTTTTACGGAACTAAAATGTAATAATGTTGTCTTATTGATCCATTAATCATTATTTTAAAAGTCTTATAACCGTATTTTAGTGTCACCTTTCAATCTAATCTGGCCACCATAACTTGACCTTGTTTCCCATAGTAACTTCAATGGTTTCCCCTATTGTTACCAAGTTTTGACTTTCCTTCGGGTAAATGAGTAGAAGCTCTGAGTATCTTATGACAAGAAAACTAACGCACTTTACAAGCCATTTCATAGAGTTTTCTATTTCAAAATTTCTACCTTTATTGTTGTTGTGGTGGTTCCTGTCGATCATAGTCAAGGAGGGTTATAGTACAAAGATAGAAATTCTCTCAGTGAATTCTTGCTCCAAAGAATTTTGTCTCCATGACAACCCCGTTCAGGTGATTGTCCTCCTTTAGACTAATTTTGTCTAACAAGAATTTTAATAAGCTGGCTTTTTCAGGCAGGCCCAGTTTTCTCTTAAAAAAATAAAAATAGAAAAGAGAAAGAAAACTTCTTTTCGAACAAGATATTCCTTCAATCTGTCATCTTCAGTCTGTTTTTTATTTCTGTCTAAAAGCTATCAATCATTTACCATCTATCTCATATATTAATTTTTAGCATATTCATTTATTTTCTTATGAAGTCCTTACATATCTAATTTATTTTCAACAATGTCCTACAAATTGTCAAAATAAATGTTCTATTGTTTTCAGTTTTATTTTTTTCTTACTACAAAAATGACAATTTCTATTTCTTTATCCACCTGACTTTTAAAATCTTCTCCATTGTTCTTTCCATAATCCACCCAATGTCTTAGCATTAGTAGGTTTCTCCTATGAACCAACAGAGGGACCAGGTTTTGTTCTTAACTCGGAGGCCTTTATCTAAGTCTACATCTTCATAACTTTTACAGATCTGATCATTTGCTTATATCCCACTCCCTACTCAATGTTTTAAACCATAAAATTCTGCAATTATCTTAACTAATCATTTACGTAAAACCAGCTCCTTCTCCTCACTTTCCTTATTTTCTCCAAACTGGCATTTTCTTTGACCAATTCTTCTTACTCTACTTTGCCTACTTGTGTGTTAAACCATGTTGAGTTTATATTACCTTATATCCCAGATTAACTCTTGCTCTCTATTTTCAATTCCACCTCAAGAACCACTCAGGTGGTTCTCATTTGAATGTCTGTACAGATAACCCATTGTTATATTTAAGGACATTTTGCTGCTAAAATGCTAACATATATACTTTTAGTGATAACAACTTCTCCATATTAAATTATGTTTATTCCTTGAGTAAAGAAAATAGAAGGAAATATTTTTTGAAATATTTTTTCAACTTGTTTCTCCATCATATGGATATACTACAATTGGTTTATAAATTCATCAGTTAATAAATACTTTAAATTGTTTATAATTTTGGGCAGCAATAGACATTTTTGTGTAGACACCAGCTTTTGATTCACTTAGGTAAGTACATAGGAAGAAAACGTCTGATTGATATAATCTAGGATTATCATTTAAGAAACTCCACACTATTGCATTATTACTTGCTCCAAAGTGGTGGTTTTAGAATTAAAAGTGATCTAGAGGTTCCACATCTTTAAACTCACTAGGTATTACTTTTTAGTTAAAATTTGAGACATTATAACAGATTTATAGCAGTATTTTCTTAGATTTAAATGACATTTCCTTAATGACTAACAATTTTGAAAATAAATTATTGTGCTCATTTGCCAGCTTAATATCTGTATTGATAATGTATTGGATTAAATCTTCAGCCCACTTTAACAAATTATGTTGTGTAACTATATTTAAATTTTAAGATTTAAAAAAATGAATGTTAATATTCTGTTCTATTTGTTACTTAAAAGTGCCTTTTCCTCTTTATCTTTCTCTCTTTATGAATATTGATGAAATATTTTTTGAGGCATGGTGGTGTGTACCTGTAATCCCAGCCGCGTGGGAGACTGAGGCAAGACGATAGTACTTTCAAGGCCAGCCTGGGCAATTTAACAAAACCCTATCCCAAAATAAAGTAAAAAGGGCTGGGAATATAGCTTAGGTGGGAGAGTGCATGCCTGGCATGGATGAGGTCCTGAGTTCAATCCCCAACTCCAGAAACAAACAATCAAAAATGTGTATATGGAAGTGCAGGGAGAGAAAGAAGGAAGAAAGGGAGAGAGAAAATACTCCAAAATGCTAAGAAGGAGTTATCTCAAGGATAAGGGAAAAAATTCAGTACTTTTTAATTTTAATTCTGTTAAATAACTCATATTTCTCTTAATCTTTCTTTGTGAAAGATAAATAAATGGTCTAATAATTTTAGAAATATTTAGGGCTTGTCAAAAATGTCTATTTTGCTCTAGGTCAAGATGATTTCAAACCACTCTTGTAATACTTAAATAGTCTACAGGTTATGAAAAACGTTGTGCATTGAGATTCCTGGTGTATCTGAGCGGTCCCCAATAAACACTATTTGTGTGATCTTGGGAAAGTGATTTGACCTCTTTGTGCTTCACTAACAAAAGTAAATATCTTGCAGGCTTGTTTCCAAATTTGATCAGATAACTTACATGGGCCAGGTAAGTCCCTGCCAAGAATATAGTAATGTTCTAATTTTTAAAGAAACCTCTAAACTGATACATGTTAAAACTGATAACAGTAACATGAAAATTTAAAAAATAATTTCTAATATCACCTAAAACATATAAATTAATGCTTTATTTTCCTTTGTATTCCCTTCATATATTGGTCTAAATGGAAAATAAATGATCTAATATATGCAAGACCATGATTATGTGGGTAAGTCAAAGCAAGCGTTTTATATCCAGCTCAACCCAATACACTGTATAAAATTTAGTTCTCTCACCCTGACATGAATCAAAGCCTTGCATGTTGAAATATTCCTATGTGATTTGTACACTCCAAAGAGAATAAAAGCGAGAGTTTCCAAGAAATATCTTTGTCATATATCTTGAATCATTGCTTTCCTGTTTAATATAAACATTGAGCTAGAAAATGCTTCAATCACAAAAACTCCAAAAAGGAGCCAATCCTCGTGTAAATTGCAGATGAGAGGATCTGATTCTAAAGTAGAAATAGAACAAGAGTTGTGGATAAGCTTTAAGATTCATCACCACGTGTCAAAAATTATTACACAGATAGCAGGGAAGATCCATCACACAAAGGTAGAAGGTTTGGAACAGCTTGATGACAGGGTTTCATAATTTTGTTTATAGTCTTCTGAGTTCCAAACAGAGTTCAGAAGGTTGATTAATTTAATTTTATAAGGTTTTAGGGAAAGAGCTCCTTGGTTGGTTCAGAAGTGAGGCAAAGAAACTTGTATATGACCATCTAGAATAGAAAAAATGTCAGGAACACCAAATGCGTGACTGGCCTAAAGATAATGATGGTTTAGCTCTAGTGTGAGGAAAGCATAAAAGAAGGGGGCTCTTTGTACAGAGGAGAATCTGAGGAAGACCAAGGGGTACTCTCCAGGGTGAGAGTTGAAAGAAGTACTATATGTCAAAGCCACAAATAGGATGTTAAACATCATTCAGACTGACTTTCAATATCAGCTAAACCTCAGTCTGTATAAAATGTGTTAAGACATCTCTCTGAGATCTCACATAATTGATTATGAGGAATAACACTGCTTCATTGACCTGTGCAGACTCAAAGAATAGATGCATTGTGGGCACATGATACATATTGTAAACTCTTGATAAAATAGTATTCTTATTGCTATTGTTATTATATAATATAGTGGAAGTCCTGTGACCAACTTGCCTCCTTCATAGTGGTAAACAGGCTAGTCCTGAAAATTAGAGGTGACATATATAATCTTGAATATGGCTATTTATTCGAATATTATCTAGAAGTAGATGTCAGTTCCCCTTAAAATGTTTTAATTTTAAAATTTGTGACCTGAGAACAGTTACATAAGACCTTCTCAAAAGGCTGCCTGCTAGAGGACAAGCTCTTCAAGGGCAATAGCAATAGTACAAAGGTGGCCTGATGAGACCAAGCAGAGAGCAGTTCTATTTCAGAGGAGTCAGTATTTGACAAGCATTGAAGGTCCCAACTTGGCTCTGGAATGAGGTCTAATCATTTCCCTGATTGCTTTCTAATAGCTCTGAGATGGAGCCCGGAGGGCTGCTGGCAGGCTTCCCTGCACAGTGGTGTGGAGCAGGCTGTCCAGGTGACAGGGCTCATTCCGGACTCACAAGACACAGGCTCAGCAGAAAGCCCAGCAAAAGGCATACTGGCCAATAGGGATGATTTTGCATTTCTTAAGTGAGAGTCCATCATTCTCACCTGTTATCTATTTGTTTGTTCCTTTCTTTCTTTTAATAATGCATTTCATTTTTCATTCTATTTTCTTCACCAAATTTTTAGCTTTCTTTTTATGTGGATTATATCCACTGGCGGTAGTTGTAGATCACAATATGACTTTCAGAGAAATGTAGATAAGTGATGTTCTTACAAAAATATCAATTAGGGACTCATGTGTGCTGGGTTAGTGCCAAGGTTATACAGTAAATTGCTTCTTAGGAAACAAATGTATCTGAGCTTATATGACTTGATTTTACTGAGGGTCTAGAGCAACTTCTGGTAACAGATTCTGCCAGCCATCCTTGACTAGGTGAAAAAAAAAACTGCTTCTAGGCTTTCATTTTAAATGTACTCCCACAAAGTTGAAAGACCACACGGTCAGTTTCTGAACACCCTGGTTTGAAGAACAATCACTTTCTTTTCAGAAATAGAAGTCTTGATCAAATTTTAAATGTTCTATTATATGACTGCACTAAAAATCAGACAAAATGGTTTACTTAGCCTAAATATGCATTGTTAGCATTAGTGGCTAATTAATTACTAACTAATTCCATTAATTTAAATGGAGTATTTAATGATATATTCCACTTTTCCAATTATTTGATACTATCAGATGATTAATTTTTTTTACAAAGTTATAAAAAAGTAGAAGAAAAAATTATTTTCTAAACCATTTCAAAGTCACAGAAATATTTTCTGTTTTAACTTGATATTTTTTTATACCTCCCAAAATCAGCGAGAAACAATGAACTCATAGATTCATTTGTTAAAGGTTTATTTTTCAGACAGCGGGACTACAAAGCTAATTAGAGCCAATTCAAAGCTGTAGCCCTCAACTTGGTTTAACTTTCAGATTATACAGCAAAAGAGAACTGTGAGTCAGGCGCTATGACATTTTCTTCTTTTAGCCAATGCAAGCAAGCCAACAATACAGAAGTAGAAATTGCAGTTAGCTAAGCCCACCCTACGCCCACCCTATGTTTGGGAAATAGATTGTAACACTATTTAGTAAGCATCCTGGGTTTGGCAAACATCCTGGAGTTGTTTTTTATCTGAAACTTAGGTCAAGATGACCACGACTCTTTGCAAAAATTAAGTATGTTGATGTTTGGGCTAAAGTTAAGGTGGCTGACGGCCCAGACAAAATGGAGTTTCTCAAGCTAAGAGTTACTACATTCCCCACTGGTCTTTAACATTTGAGTAAATCTTTACTCACAAGTCTGTATCTTTTAAATCTTCCTCTGTTAATTGGTCATAATGAGACCTAAGGATTAAAAGCGTTTTTGTTTTGTTTTGTTTTTGTTTTTAAGTTTTTATATTTGTACAGTGGGTTGATGGGGAGAACAAACAGTCAGATGAAAGAGTCAAGATGAGGCAGAGAGGAAAGGGGACAGTTTGGGGAATCCTGGCTTGGTACCTCATTTGAGTTTTACCTTTAGGGGTGCGTTGGTGGTCTGGACGGTCCATCTGGAGTCGTCAGAGGCTTCTTCAGGCGGGGCTGATTTGACATGAGTCCAATGTACCCAGGTTGCTTTTCCAGCTACTTTGATTGTCGTACACATGCTGAGAATCTTCTGGTAAGGTCCTGTCCAGCAAGGTTCAAGAGTCACAGAAGGAAGTTTTTTTTTAAGGTACAGCAAGTCACTGGTCGATAGGCAGGCAGGCTGGTCAGTTCTTGTTTCTCCTGTCTAGAAACATAAGGGTTAGGAACCTGTAATCTGGACTTTATGTCTGCTTGGATACATTGTAGTACCTGTAAGGAATGAAGGAATTGATTATCAGAGACATCTATATGGGTAGGTGGTTTAGGAAAGAGAGGAGTAGGCCGGCCATATAGTATTTTATATGGTGTAAGTCCTTGTCCGTAGGCGGAATTCCAAATTCTGAGCAGGGTGAAGGGGAGGAGGTCCACCCAGCTTTTACCAGTCTTTATAGTTATCTTTGTCAATGTTTTTTTAAGTGTTTTGTTTATCCTTTCTACCTGTTCAGAACTCTGAGGCCTATAGGCACAATGTAATTTTTAAGTAAATTCTAAAACTGTGGGCATTAGTTGAGATATTTTTGGCTGTGAATGCAGGGCCATTGTTGGACCTAGTTGAATGTGGCAATCCAAATCTGGGGATGATCTCATATAATAACTTTTTAACTGTGATTTGAGCTATCTCCGTTTTGGTAGGATAAGCTTCAACCCAACCTGAATAAGTGTCTACAAAAACCAAGAGGTATTTGTATCCATATTTGCTTGGGTTGATATCAGTGAAGTCTATTTCCCAATGTTTTCCAGGAGTTCTTTTACAGTATCTAGGAAAAATTTGTATCTCGTTAGTCTGTTTAGTATTTACTTGAATACAAGTAGGGCATCAGGAGGTAATGGAATTAATATGTTACCTCATTTTAGAAACAGATAATGTCTTTGTAGCAGCTCCCATGATTTTGTAATAATAGCCTTTCATCTGGAGTCTTTATCCAATCAGGGGAATTAGTAGTTATTTCAAGTTTTATTATATAGCCCAAATCTGAAGCGGAGTAGTGAGGCTTCTCTGGAAGCTGAGATTCAGGCATAATGACAAGACAGGAAGGGTTCTCCACTGGTCTTAGGGCAACTTCTTTGGCAGTTTGGTCAGCAAAACTGTTGCCTTTCATTTCTGGGGAGTTTACTTTCTGATGAGCTTTACAATGGATAATTGCCACCCCTTTTGGAAGCCAGATAGCCTCCAGGAAGGCAACTATTTCTGGAACATCTTTTATGGTTTAATATAAAGAAGTCCTCTTTCTTTATATATCATCCCATGGACATGAGCTGTGGCAAAAGCATACCTGTTATCTGTATAAATATTGATTATTAGATCTTTTCCCAGTCGGAGGGCTTGGGTCAAAGCCATGAGTTCAGCTCTTTGTGCTAAGGTCCCTTTATCTAGGGATTGGGCCCATATTACATTATCAGAAGTGACCATTGCAGCTCCAGCGTGTGAAATGCCATCCAGTATGAAAATGCTTCCGTCTGTGTAGTAGGTGACATCTGTATTTTCCCAGGGGTGGTCTCAAAGGTCAGGACGTGGATGTGGGACAACATCTCTAAACAGTCATGGATAGGCATCTCTGGATTTGGATCCGGCAGCAGAGTAGCCAGATTTAAAGTGGTAGCCAGAGTGAATTTGACTCTTTTGGGGTCTGAAATTCATTTTCCAGGAGGGGATTTGAGTAATGTTTTGAAGAAGTTATTACAAGTTCTTGGCCCAAAGTTAATTTATTTGCCTCTTTAGTTAAGAGGGCGGTGGCTGCTGTGGCTCATAGACAATTTGGCCAGCCGGCTGTCACAGCGTCCAGTTTCTTGGATAAGTAAGCTATGGGTCTTTTCCAAGGCCCAAGAGTTTGTGTCAATATTTCCTTTTCAATTCCATTACGTTCTGACACATACACATAGAAAGGTTTTTGGAGATCTGGAAGGGCTAATGTAGGAGCCTGAGTTAAGTCTTCCTTTAGTTTTTGAAAAGCTGTCTCTTCCTGGTCAGACCAATGGACTTCTTCTCCTTTGCTTTTAGTAGCCTTATATAGAGGTCTGGCTATCTCAGCAAAGTTTATAATCCAAAGTCTACAGTATCTTGTAGCCCCACAAAACTCATGAATTTGTCTCTTAGTTTTGGAGTGAGGAATCTGAGTCACATCCTGAATTATTTTCCCTGATAACTATCTTTGGCCTTCAGAGAGTATATATCCCAAATTGACTCATTTTGTATATAGTTGGGCCTTTTTGGTGGACACTCGATAACCCAAAGTCTGTAGAGTATCCAATAAATCTGGGTGGCCTGAACACAGTCCTGGAAATTTTTTGTAGCCAGGAGTAAATTATCCACATATTGGAGAAGGGTCACTTCAGGGTGGCTTACCTTGTAACTCTGTAAATCCTTGCTGAGTGCTTTATCAAAGAGGGTGAGAGAATTCTTGAATCCTTGGGGCAGTCTTGTCCAAGTGAGTTATCCTGTATATTCCTCATTTGGGTCAGTCCATTCAAAGGCAAAAATAGGTTGACTTATCTCAGCCAGAGGAAGACTGAAAAATGCATCCTTTAAGTACAGTACAGTACACACAAAGTAATCTGGAAGCAAGAGACTCAACAGAGAATATGGATTAGAAACCGTAGGGTGTATTGTTTCTACTCATTTGTTGACCTCTCGGAGGTCCTGCACTGGGTGATAATCTTTTGTCCCTAGTTTCTGAACTGGCAGTAGACTGACAAGATTTTTAAAATACCTTTTTTAAAGTGTTTATTTATCTGAGAAGTAATTCCCAATAGAGCCTTTCTGTTAATAGGGTACTATTTTACTTGGATGGGGGTGGCAGAGTTGGTCAGTTGTACAATTATTGGGGGTTGATGTTTTGTCAAACCCGGAGGGTTAAATTCAGCCCAGACTTCTGGAAAGTTAGAAAGTCTGACAGAAAATCATAATCTGGCAAATAATTGCCCAAATAATCACAGTTCTTGAGGGCTCTTTCCCCTAAGATTTTTTTTTTTTTTTTCTGGTAGTATTGATATTTTTCCCCCAGAGGACAACTGACAAGAAGAGTAATGGATTTTTCTCCCAGATGGAGTGTAACATTTCCCTGGGCAAAGGTTATAGTGGCCCCCAACTTAAATCCAATGTTGTTGTTGTTGTTGTTTTACAATAGGCACATTGATCTTTATCCAAAGGACGGTTCCTAGGTTTGGTGGGTCCTGTATTTGGTTTAAAATTTTGTGATCCAGATGCAGCTAGAAGCACCTTGGCTAATCTTTTGGTTTGTCTGTCTTCTGGAAGATATCCGTTATTATAGACTCTTTGAGCTATCTCTACCAATTCGGAGAGGACCTTCCCTTCAAAATTTTCTAATTTCTGGAGTTTACGTTTTATACCTGGGGACGACTGAGACACAAAGGCCAAATTAATAGCTTGCCTATTTTTAGGTGCTTTCAGATCAATTGGAGTATATTGTCAATAGGCCTGTAGGAGGTGTTTGAGGAAAGCACTTGGGGATTCATCTGGTTTCTGGATCATCTTGCTTACCTTGGAAAGATTAATTGGTTTGTGAGCAGCTGCATGGATTCCTCTCATAAAAGTCTGGCAAAATTGGTTTGTGGCCCCCTTACCTTCGTCTGAATTTGGATTTCAATCCAGGCAGGGAGGGAAAATGCAGGAGATCCAAACAAGATCATCAGTGGGGGAGGCCATTAAGTCCCAAGATGGTTCTTTGGGCCTCATGATGGATGCATTTGTGTTCTTCTGAAGTAAAAAGGGTCTGGAGTAGTTGTTGGCAATCATCCAGGTGTGCTGGTGGGTATAAAAGACTGAGTCTAAAAGAGAAATGAGATCTTGGGGTTCTTCTGAGAAAGAAATATTTTGATTTTTCAAGTTATAAAGATCACTAGTGGTAAAGGGGACATAAATCATAAAAGGACCCTGTTGGGAGGGCATTTGTCTAATGGGGAGCAAAGGAGCAGGGGAACATATTTAACATATTTGATATAAAAATAGGACTAATAGTACCTTAATTACACTGATGTTATTATATTAATCAGGTTTAGCTTTTAAAGAAAAATCTAGACTCTGTGACATAATACAATACTTTAAAATAAGTTGTTGTTTAACCACAGTTGTATAAACCTTAATTTTTTTGAGACTTAGTTTCCTCAAGTGATAAAACCTGACCAATACAAGAAAATTATCTTGATAAGAGCAGGATAATGTTTTAGATTTTGTTTTATACCAGTACATTAAAATTGTACTAATCAGAGTCAATTTAATCACAAACATAAACTTTTTGAAATTTACCCTTTATTTAGATTCTCTTGTCATTTATGTTGATCTTTTTATCACTTACTCTAAACATTTTTATCACTTACTTTAAATCCTCTTGTTTCTTTTATCATACAGAGACTTTCATACCCAGAAACACTTTCTTTTTCCTTCCACTGAATACCATATCTAGAAGCTTTAATTTCTATTTCCTCATCTATTAATTCCTTCTTTTGTTTACATCCCAAAACAATCCTTGTAAATTTCTGAATTTATATAAGTTACTCCATTTTAATAATAAAAAATACTTCATGTTATTTACAGTACTCTAATTGAAAATATAGAAATCTATAAATGTTTCTATTGAACCCAAGACACAAAGAAAGGATAACTGACTCCAATTTGTAAATCAAATTAAGTAAGCCCATACTGTGTACACAAGTCAGCTGTACAGTGGCTGTCTGCTTTAAGCAGCCAGGGCAGCAGCTCCTTCCAGGAGCAGGGAAGTCTCCGCAAAACAGAGATCATAAAGGTAGGTATACGACTGACAAGGTTCTGGCAGCAGCAATACAGAGGCAGATAGCAAATCAATGATTTACATGGCTTAACATCCTAGATATGGAGTAAACTCAGGTTCCAGCATGGGGACACCACTTATATTTTAAGGAGGACAATTACTTAATCAAAGCCAAACATGGTCCAAGCAAGTAAAACAAAAAATAAACTTTTATGACCTCTTGTTGAACTGGCTTTTAATCTTAAGATAGAATTAGGCTGTGTTAGAGAATTACATTTATTTACCATTTATGAAAACACAATGTTTAAGTTAACAGTATTAGCCATTTTTCCCTTGTAGAAGAAAAGTCCTTTGAACATCGAGAAAGACTTGTGACTTAAGTAATTTTAAAGACATCCTTACTTTTATCTGTTTACATAATTTAAATTAAACCTTTTAAATCTCATGAATTGAAGGTATTTGGATCCATTTTTTTAGGTTTCAACTTATGAACGCTCATTCTCTGTGTCATTTTTGATATCATGTACATGGTACATACATACAAGTAGACATGCAACACATAACACAAATGTGCACACATAATACAATAGTAAAAGCCTTGTAATATCCTGCAGATGGATTTTCATTGCAATGTTAGATGTTTAAAAACTCCATTGTTAAATAAAAATAGGACTGATCAGAAAAACATTAACCTAGATGTGAAGGATTAAAATCATGAGCTTAAAAAACATAGAACTTAAGAAAAGCAAGAGTCTTAGGGGGGATCTGTTATTATGTCAATCCAGACTTGTATTTATGGCACAGAACTTTCTGAGATCAGAAGTTACTAGGGCTTCATAATCAGCAGCCAGTTTCTGGAATTCCTGAAAATTAGTTAAAAAGCAATCAAGCACAGATGATGAAGAAGAGGAAATTTGCTGTCCCATATTGACCTGTGGAAAGAAGGTGGCATGCACAGACAAAATTATGACATATGTAACTAAAAGGCAAGAAGACAAAAAAGACCCAATTTGGTCACCACTGAAGGCCAACCAGAAGATCACAGCGACGTCTCATGGGGTCTTGGGACTTGGTGTAAGTGACTGAGTCCAGTCTGACCTTGTCCCCCGTTAGGATTGACCCACCTGATTCCTGATGAGATCTGGGCAAACTGGAGAGTGGGGCCTAGGCACTTCTTTTGGGAGCTCTCCCCTACTTTCAGTTTCAGCTAAGACCAAAATTTAGCCAGACAAGTGAATCGCTGAGATGAAAGAATCTCACTGGGGTTCCTGGCCAATGCACCAAAATGTTATACCCAATCAGAGAGAAACAACAAACTCATAGATTCATTTGTTAAAGGTTTATTTTTCAGACAGTGGGACTACAAAGCTAATTAGAGCCAATTCAAAGTTGTAGCCCTCAATTTGGTTTAACTTACAGATTATACAGCAAAAGAGAACTGTGAGTCAGGCGCTATGACATTCTCTTCTTTTAGCCAATGCAAGCAAGCCAACAATACAGAAGTAGGAATTGCAGTTAGCTAAGCCCACCCTACGCCCACCCTATGTTTGGGAAATAGATTGTAACACTATTTAGTAAGCATCCTGGGTTTGGCAAGCATCCTGGAGTTGTTTTTTATCTGAAACTTAGGTCAAGATGACCACGACTCTTTGCAAAAATTAAGTATGTTGATGTTTGGGCTAAAGTTAAGGTGGCTGACAGGGCTAAAGTTAAGGTAGCTGACAGCTCAGACAAAATGGAGTTTCTCAACCTAAGAGTTACCACAATTTTCAGCATATATTTAGGGTGTTCAGCAATGTCTACCTCAGATATTTTTATTATCATATATTTTTAGCAAAAATTGTGGTCTTATGGAAGATCAGGGTCCTTGTTATTTTTAGCCTTAAACTGAACCCCATTCCTTGTCTTAATTTTTTAAAATTAAGGTATACGTATAGATTCGTATTGTATGTGTGCACACAGGCACGCACACACATACACATACACTTATGGCACAATTGTCTATAATTTTCCTTGTTTATCACTGTCTTTATTGCAAAAAAAAATCCTAATGGAAAATCCTGTCTAGTGCAAGATCTCAAATTGTTTGAGTTAACTTCTACCTTGCTATGTAATTTTATCACTGATTCTTATTTAAAGTGGTTATGGGAATTCCTTGAAGTTAAATTTCTAGTTTTATAAACACAGAATGATATTCTTTTATGAACAGAATCTTCTGTGGAGACAGTTTTCTGGTTTTATTCCCTCTGAAATTAAAGATGTGAACTTATAGTGAATAATAATTATTATATAAACTTTTCTTTGTGGTTCCTTACTGAAATCAAAGGACCAGGAAAACCTTATTTTGGGATATTTTTATTTAAATAATATGTTAAATAATCCAGTAAATTTATTTATAATAGTTTTGTAACATGTATTTTGTTAAATACAATTAGTTTCAACACAATTTATCATATGTGTGAAGCCTAAATAGAGTCTCAGCTACCATGCTATTGATATTTTGCATTATAGGTAAACAAAAGTCTCTTAGTCAAATTGTCATTAGCCAAAATGTTTCTAGACTTCCAAATACACATGTTGGGGACAAAGTCATGCTCAACAAGTACTAGGATAAAGAACATGACAAAATGAACACCAATGTCCTTCCCCTCTCACCAAAGGGCATTATCAATGTCACCTCCCATAATCCCTGTGTTTTTCTCCCACCTCTCTCACTGTCCCTCACAAATCAGAAGAAACCAATTTTGTGAATTCTGTGTCTTTATTAACTTAATTTTAAGTTAAAGTTTCTGATTTTAAATAAAGTTTCTGATTTTAACACATTGATTTTCAAAACCCTAGTTATATATGTTTTTATAATTTATAAATGTTAAATCACAAAATGTAGATTGTATAATTTTGCAGCATTTAAATAATAAATTGTAACAATAAGTGCATTGAATCATGAGTGTAAAATCTGTAATTTGCTTTATTCCATTAATATTATTTTTTCCTGCAATTCAACAATGTGATTGGACTTTTGATGACAGATTGAACCAGTAGCATTTCCATCCCTCATGGTGCTTTACAAAATAGTGTCTCCTTTCCCTCATGGAGTTTTGTCCAGTGGTGGCTGATTGAATGAGTGATGTGTATCTTCTCCACATTGCTCTTGATTCTGTGCCAGTCTCCTTTAAGAGAGGGGTTTTGTATATTAGACTGTAAGCAGTGACATTTATCAGTATTAGCTGGCTTTGTTTGTTTATATGACCAGCATCTGAAAGAGGAACTGTCTTGGTATACATGGAAAAAATTAATTTTCTACAGATAGTATTAACTTGCCCTAGATCTTATTGTGGATAAGACAAATCCAATGCCCTTCAACATAATATGTATCTGGACTTTCCAGTCAAGCCTTGCTCTCATTGTCCCCTTAATTTTGCTAATATTTTGGGAACAAGAAAGAAGACTTCCAGGATATGGTGTTGTACTATCCTCCTTTCCTTTAGGGAGGATACACCCTTCCAAAATCTGAGTAGATGTTCATGTTCACGACTCCTGGTACTTCATTCTCATCCTCTCTACTCTCTTCTCCTCACTTCGTTCGATGGGCACTGTCCTTACTTGTCCTTACTCTTCTTAATGATGAACACCAGTTCCGATTTGCTTCATGTCCTTTATTTCCTCTGTTTCTATTTGACATATTGTTTTTCTAGATCATGTTTTTCCTCTTTGCTCATTTAGTGCACACATTTGTTCAATTTATAGAATCATTTCCTATTTAAATTCCCGCCTCATTGCATGACATTCCTGATATCCTTTTTCTACTCTGTCATTTATTTTTGTTGTTATTGTTGATTTTTTGTTCAGTTTTTCATCCATTTCATTTACCATCTTTTAATATACGACTTATATGCCTATATTTTGGGGTGTATAAATAGTTAATAATATGGTACTCCTTAGGGTGGCTATTCTATTTTGGCCACTGTGTCTTTGGTAAATGGAGTGTTCCATAATTACTTTTTAATAAAGAATTGAGTAAATATATTAGTTATCAATGGGTCTTTTGAACATGTATGTGAAGATAATAGTTTCACTGCTTATAATTATTGTTCTAATTGTTATTTTCAAATCCTCATGTTTTCTTTCTCTTACTGTCTTATCGAACAATGAATAATCAAGAAGCTAATGACAGAACATGTGTAGTTTCAGATTTTTAAAGATATATCATAACAATATTAAATATGATGCATCCTAGAAATTATACTGTAAATACCCATTATCACACAAAAATAATTCTTTTGTTCCTAGTTTGCTGTGTGACATCATGAATATAAATTGTACATTACTGAATTTTTTCATGCTTCTATATATAATGTATATTTTCTTTTATAATCATTATTGTAACAATGTACAATTTTTATTTCCTGAATGTTACAATTTAAAGAAAATATGTTTATATGTGTATTTTTTACTAAATCGGTAATTGATTTAGTGGTATTTGTGAAGTTTCTTCTGCAATTATCTTTTTTAAAAATAAATTCTGTTTTTTATTAGTTCTTTCTAGTTATACATAAAATTGGGGTTCATTTTAACATAATTATAAAACCATGGAACATGATTTGCTCTAGTTCAGTCCCCAGGACTTGCCCTTTTCCTCCCCCTGTTCCCTTTCCTCTATTCTACTGTATATTCTGCTATGAAATGATATTTCAAGTTCTATTTTTGAAATAAAAATTTTATAATATAAATTTAAATTTAGGTGGGTTATAAATTTTATATATACTGTGACTACTTTTTTGCAAACAATTTATGTAAATTTTTTTTATATTTATTATCAAATTACATGAGTGGACACAAGTACATACATATTACAAAGAAAATTGGTACAATGTTAACAGTGGTTATCCTGCAATTATCTTTGAAACATTTTATTTATGGTTTTGATGTTTAGATTATTACTTGATTTTCTCATATATTTTACAATGTTTGCTTAGGATTGTTTTTTTCTTTAAATGTTTATGACACTCAAAATAGTATATGAGCATGGTACCTTCTTTCTGGGAAGAGTTTTATTTTTTATTTATTTATTTATTTATTTATTTTTATTTTTTATTTTTTTGGTACCGGGGATTGAACTCAGGGGCCCTCGACCCCTGAGCCACATCCCCAGCCCTATTTTGTGTTTTATGTAGAGACAGAGTCTCACTGAGTTGCTTAGCACCTCGCCCTTGCTGAGGCTGGCTTTGAACTCGCGATTCTCCTGTCTCAGCCTCCCTAAGTGCTGGGATTACAAGCGTGAGCCACCGCGCCCGGCTAAGAGTTTAAATTTTAAAGAGTCAGTGCTTTTCATGATTATTGGCCCACTCAGCATTTCAGCTGGGTTTTTAATAATAATTCAGCTTCTTGGATTATTTTTAATATATAATATAACAAATTAAGGCATTTACTCTAGATTTTTTTAAGTCAGTCCAGCATTGTTCATAGCATTCTCTAATTGTTTTTTCATCTATATTATTTTTACTTATATTCTCCTTTTAAATTCTTTATTATGTGTTATTCCCTCTATCTCTCATATTTCTTTTTTCTGCAATTTTTCTTCAAATTTGTTAGTTACTTTCATTTTCTAAAAAAAATACTAAAACTTTCATTTACTTTGATAATTTCCTCTGATGTATGTTTTTTTCTCTATTAATTTTCACTGATATTTTTATATTTCTTTACTCGAGTTAATTTAGTTTTTAATTTTTTGAGGCTAGATCATTATATTAAGCCTTTCATCTTTATTAATGAAAGCATTTAAGGAATCTCATTTCCTTCAATGTACTGTCTTAGTAAAATTTCCTAAGTTTTAACCTGGGTGTACAAGGAGCTGAAGTTAACCTATGCTACTTTTCAAATAAGAGGTAGCAGCATGAGCCTTTGACACATCCAGATCCAGAGTTCCCACCCTTAGTCACTAATCTACACTGTTTATCATCCATCACGTGGAAGTGTTTTCCAAATAATTTAAAAAATTATTTTATTAGTTGTTGATGGATCTTTATTTTATTTGTTTATTTATATATGGTGCTGAGAATCTAACCCAGTGCCTCACGCATGCTAGACAAGCGCTCAACCACTGGGCCACGACCTCAGCCCTACCAAATAATTTTACAGTATAACCCAATGTGAACATTCATATCAGAAATTCTTTTTCAAAAAGTAGGTACCTAGTATAGAAGTCGAAATAGGAAATTCTCATTCAATTGTTTCTTCCTTAAGTTGTTTATTAGAATTTTCATTGATATATCCACAATGATAATATCTTTTGCAAAAGTTATTCAGTGAAACTCATTTTGCATTAATTGATAGAATGTGATTTTAATTGGAAATAAAATAATTGAAGTTCATATGGATATTAAAATTAATTTTTCTCCTTATTTTCCCACTTAAATCATTTATTTAGAAAGATATTGACATTAATATTTTAACATAAAGTTGTTAAACAGAGAGCCATATGTTAAACATGTTTGGAGAGATTTTCATCCTGAACTATTTTTGAATATGAAGAAAATAGCTTTATTTCACATTATACAATAAAGGAATCTCATTTTGTTACAATGAAAATATACACCTTTAATATAATTTGCAAGGTCCACAAATCAAAAGGCAAAATCAAATGAACTTCAGATTTGTCCATTCTTATTGACAGTACAGAAAAAAGTCATTTACAGTTTATTTTAAAATTCTAGAATGCATCTCTTAAGAGAAATAAGCATCTGCTATGGGATGCCTTATATTCAAAGAGTAGATATACAGATAAATAGATGAAAGTGTGCACTAAATAATTGTTCCCTCATAATTGGAATCTAAACCAAGAGACCACAAAGTCTATAATATTGTTCAAAGCAAAATTATCCAATTAGGTCCTATTTTAAGAACCCTAAGCTGAACTAAAACAGTTTTAACTTAATGCTAGGAAATAGTTTGTCTTTCCTGAGGTGCTGAATTTCCTTTTCTAATAAGATAACATCCACAAAAAAAAAAAAAAACCCACAACAAATTGTGTGTACATATTTGATTGCCTATCAGAAAACTCAGATGAGATTCTAGCCTCAAGTGAAGAAAGAAAAATCTACTTCTTCCTGTTTGCATGACTTCATTCCCTAGTTTTATTATTTGGGGGATTTTAATAGATTCACTTTTCTAGGCAAACATCTTTTTTCATTTAATAAAACAGATAGTGCAAATACTAATTTGAGGAAATTTCTACATCCTCAAACTTTAACTGCAGTTTAGAGCCTTTAAAACTCTCACAATCGTAAATAGAGAGTACACCATCTTAAACAGTGGCCTACCCCTTTCCAACTTAATGCTTAAGATCTATATCTCATTTTTTAAATATATTAAGGGTTCAATTCAATTTGCTTATTATGGACATATTATGGGAAATAAATTATAGAAATAATCATGGTGTGGCCCCTACTCAAAAATATTTCTAGCCGTAGTCAATATAGCAGTCATTTCCGAAAGAGAAGATGGAAAGGAATCTCACTCCTTCAGTGAGTGCAGGAGTCTAAAGGATAACTGCACATTTGTTTGATGTCATATTGTCTGGGTGTCTTCACAGAAGAATAAGACTTGTAGGAAATCAAAGTTTGAGTGAGTTATCTTACTTTTCGTGTCCAAAATTTTTACAAAGAAAATTAAGTAACAGTTTGCACTTATGTGTTCTACTAAAAGGGACAGAAAGATTCGCCTCAGTATGATTTGCTTATTATATAAACTGAGGAGAAAATGACATTAAGTTTACTAAGAACCATTGTTAAAATACATAGCATGTCTGTTATGATTATCACTGCTATTTATAGAATTTGCACAAGAGTTATGGTGCTCTGTGTGTGTGTGTGTGTGTGTGTTGTGGTATACCAGTGCCTACTAGGCAAACACTATCACTGAGCTACATCCCAGCCCTCATGTTTTGTTTTGTTGTATATAATAAGCACCTGTGAAACCTGGCACCACTTCTTGCTGAATAAAATTCTTCTTCTCACACACTTTTCAACCTCCTATACTCCAGCCAGTGGGATCCTTTTTCATTCTTGCAGCTTGTTTTGCAACTCCATCCCTTCATCTACAATGCCAGGCATATTGACAATCCAAGCTAAGATTCTTTCAACAATATAATCTTGAAACCCCTCCTGAACCACTTTGAATCCTATCTCTGTATATTAGGTTTAGGGGAATAAGCCTGGTTCTTAAGCTCTCAGGTAAATACAGAGACTTATGCATAAATACAAACTTGCATGAAAGCTCCCATTCTATTTGTATGTGAGCCTGTGGCAACTCACATTATAAAACAGACTGTATTTTCCATAATTTTTCAAAGACTAAAGTTAGGGACATAGTTCTACCAGTGACTTATTTCCCATGCCTGCAACAAACTGTGAAATGAAGTGTAAAATCAGATAAATTGTAATGCCCTTTATACCTTTTAATATTGTAGACTCTTAGCGATTTTCCACATTGTTATGAGGACAAGAAGATTTTGAGAGTAGGTGTTTGATGTGTGGAGTCTGAGGTGGAGTGAAGAGAAAGAACTTTGACATTTAAAACACTGTATTTGGTAATGTCACCTATTTTAAATTTGATTACGCATAGGCATTCACTTTGCACATCCAGTGTGCCAAGAGGCAATAGAGTAAAATAGAGGTGATCTGTACTTGGTGGTGCTTTGGTCTATTTGGGGAGCGTCAGGCTTCTGTTCAACCTGTCAGAGTGCAGGATTTCTGGATACTCATGGGCTTGTGAAACACAACATATGCTCACATTTCCAAAGGCTGAGCAATTGTGACTGCATTAAGTTCTATAAGAAAATGAAAATTTCAAATTAAAAATAATTTTCTCCTTGTCCTCAGTTGACCCGAGAAATAAGAAAAGAAACTGAAGTTTAACATGGGAGTTCAGTGTGTTGATAATTTAGGAGGAAAGACTTAACTATTAACAGAAATTCTCACAGTAAGGCAAATATCTCCCCAGATGGCCTGAAATAATCCTCACACATTTTGGTCTAAAAGCAGGAAGAGCCTGACTCTTGTTTAAGGCTCATCAAGTTAACAGGCCACACTCTCCTTTAGCAAGAAGCAATATCATCAAGTGTTTTTCATAAGGCTGTGCTCACAGGAAAAGCTGGTGAGAGTGGCCAGGGAAAGGGAAGAAGACAAACAAACATGGAATTCCTTCCAAAGTCTCAGTCTGAAGCTTCTGGGGGACTCTGGAGCACAAAATTCCACGTGTAAGAATAGCACAACTCAAGAAAAGAGAGCTAAGTGATCGTATTCTTACACACCTATATCATTGACTAAAGGCTACAGTGACTAGCTGGCTCTCTTAGATCTCCACTCTTTTGAATTGCAAACTCTCTCCAATAAACCTCAGACCCTCCTTTAATGAGATTAGCATGCACAGGATACAAGATGCAAAATGACACAAAATCTGGAGAAGGAACTCACAGATTGGTCAAAAGAAAACCAAAGAGATTTAGGTGAATTGCCAGGAAGATTGCTTCTAATATCCAGTCACAGACCATTTGACACTTCATATATATTATTAGCATAAATGAATAAATCCAGGATCTGAAACTTGTGTTGGAAAGTTAAGTATCCAGGATGCTTAATTTAATGTGTTAATTTGGCTGGTCACAGAGTGTCTAGATATTTGTGCAAGTATTATTCTGTGTGTTTCTATGAGGGCATTTTTATGAAACTAACATTTAAATAGGTAAACTGAACACATTGGCTTGTCTAATGTGGGTGGGCTTGATACAATCTGTTGCAGACTCAAATAAAACAAAGGATGACCCTCCTCCAATAAGATGAAATTCTTTCTAACTGAAAACTTTTGATCTGTTATACTGACCTTTTCCTTGCTTTATGTTTGAACTGGAACATTGGCTCTTTTGGGATGAGTCTGTAAAGAAATCAAAAAGAGACACAGAGGCAGGTGCAGTGGCAAAGAAGAAAGGCTACTTATCTGAGCTGCCAGCTTTATTTATATCAATATATTACTTTAGGTCACTGGCATCATTAGTACATTATTGTTCATTGTACCATTAGGCAGGTTGCAGAATCAGCAACATTATGCAGCTTATTTATCAGTTACAATATGCAATGTTAGGAGCTTTGTGTAGCTCTACCATTACAATATGCAATGTAAGGAGCTTTGTGTAGCTCTCAAGAAAGTCCATTGTTTGAAGTTACCATTAGGCTGGGCAAGTTCAGGAACAGCTGAGCTAGGTGAAACATTGTAGTTATCTAGATAGCAAGTTTCTTTAGTCCCAGGAGCTGTGTGCCTGAGATCAAGTTCCAGGCTGATAAGACTCTAGCACAGAGCCTCCTCATGGAAGGCATTACCACAGCAGCTAGGTATCATGCATCTTTACATGTATTATCTTATTAGTCCCTGGGAGAAACTGCAGAATTTTCCAATTTTGGAAAACAAAATGCCTGTTATTTCCCCAGAGTTTGTTCACCAGAGGAAATTCACTGTTTTGTACATTTCCTTGGCCAGAACCCTTACATGAGCCTGAAGGCCCTCAGATTAGAACTATGCCACTGGCTTTTCTAGTCGTTAGGCCCTGAACTCAGAATGCAACTGTATTGTTGGGTTTCCTGTGTTTCCAGTTTTCAGTGGAGATCTGAAGACTTTGAGATTAGCTAGCTTCCATAATCATCTAAGCTAATTCCTTATAAGAAATCTCTAAGCCAATTACTTATTTTCTGAAAATACACATAAACACACACACACAAACACACACACACACAAACACACACACATACACACCCATATCCTTTTGGTTTTGTAACTATGGAGAACTACGATGAATATAGTACATGCCAATGGTAAATCTCCAGCATAGTTTTTGTTAGTCTCATTGAGGCCAAGTGTATATCTTCCTTTGTCTAGGTTTAAATAAAAATAAAAGACAAGCATTCCACAGTTTTGCATTGATAGATGCTTTAAGAGAGTAATTTTCTTAACCATGTTGGTGATAAGAGAAAAGTCAAACTATCTAAGAAGAAATTGTAACACTATTTCCCAATGAACCTTGGATTTCTTATCCAAGATCCATGGAAAGGGGGAAGATGTTTTTTAAGTCACCTTTTTAAATGTTGTTATGGTTTAGATGTGAAGTGTCCCCCAAAAGCTCATGTGTGAGACAATGCAAGAAGGTTCAGGGGAGATATGATTGGGTTGTAAGAATCTTAACCTAATTAGTAAATTAGGTTAGTAAATCCTGATAGGATTAACTGGAGGCAGGTGGGATGTGGCTGGAGGAAGTGGTTAATTAGGGGTCTGGCTATGGGGTATATATTTTGCATCTGGAAAGTGGAGTCTCTTGTCTGCTTTCTGATCACTGAGATGTGAGCTGCTTCCCCCCACCACCCTCTCCCACCATGATGCTCAGCCTCATCTCAAGCCCCAAGAAACAGAGCTAGACTTCTATGGACTATAAGTTCTCTGAAACCGTAAGCCCTCAAATAAACTCTTCTTAACCATGTTGGTGTTAAGTGGCAAAGGGAAACAAACTACCACATTTCATGTACCTTTGAGTAAGCAGGAAGATAAAAAATACATTGAAAATTCCATGTATCTGTGTGTGTGGAGGGCGGGTGTTTCAGGGAGCATTTTGAGAGAGGTAGATACCCAAAAGCTGTCAGCAATAACAGGAAAGTTAGACAGAAAGAATCCTTCTCTGTGGTTGTTTTGTTGTTTGTACAACAGAAAAGATGTCAGGTGAGGAATTAGTCTTCTTCACAAGGATAAAAATTTGTGTGGTAGAAACATCTTACTGATGACAGAGTAATATCTTCAAGAAGTCAAGATTATTTATTTATTTTGGCACAAAAATTCACTAAGTATATTTCATCAATCAGGAATATTTCCATGGGTAAGAGCCTTGAAGGCTAACTATTTGTAAAGAAGAATTTCTAAGCCTTTCATTCAGCATATTTCCTTTTGGAAAACTGCCATATTTGCAATTTTGTTGTTCTGATGACACTAAAATTTTCCTCTTTTCCCTTATTAAGGATGAAAAAATGTTTCTTCAATAGAAAGCTACTTCTTACAAGGCCTATGTGATTCCTCAGCTCTGTTGCTATTTTGAGTGTAGGCTTTGGAAGTCATATGCTTGTCCATTGTATAGACAGACTCAACTGGTGGAATACTATCAAATATAAGGCCATAAAATGATCCTCTAAACCCATTATGTCTTCTTGGTTTGTCTGCCCAAGTTTTGCTGCTGGTCCTGCTATTGACAATAAAGATGAAGTTATATTGTTATATATGAGATTTACCCAAAAGGAATTAGCCCAATGGTAGCCCATCATGCACGATCTAAAAAAAAAATCTTATGGATTGTTCTACATTGTAAGCCTAAGGTATTTGTAGTTGTACTTCCAAATTTTTAAATTTTTCAAATCCCATAGAAACCTTGCCCATCAGTTAACCTATGGACTGAATTTTGTTCTCTTCTCCTGCAACCCAAATTGGCATCCTTAGAAAGACACTAAAGTTAAACAAGCCCCCTGATCCCCTGACTTCCCTTTGGAGATTAAATCATGAAAGCAGTTGTACTGCTTTCATAGAGATGGAATGATGGAAATCATTCTCCATCATTTTCAGAATATATGATTTGAATGGTTCTTTCCTTTGAGGGTGTCCTGGGCTACCATTGGGCTAATTCCTTTTGGGTAAATCTCATCAACCTACCTTATTTTTTTCCTTTGTACACTTTTGTAATAATAAGGTATCAGTTACCTTTTGAAGGTGAAACCTTGCTATTAAGGAACTTCCTCTTAGTCTTTTCCTCTCTAGTAGCTATACCACTTCATGGATTCTATTACCAGGAGGAGGTAATGAGTAACTCACTGTGTTGAGAAGGAGAGAATGAAGAGATTCAATGAGCCATTCTGTACACTGCCACTTTGAATGGAAAGAGCTGGAGGAAGAGGACAATAGACATTTCTAGATGTTAGTATTATTCTGTTAAACATCATGCACGATCTAAAAAAAAATCTTATGGATTGTTCTACATTGTAAACCTAAGGTATTTGTAGTTGTACTTCCAAATTTTTAAATTTTTAATAACCCCTATTATGCAGCAAAGTGGAACGTTTTTCCTATATGTGGGAAACTTTCTACATATGAAAATCCAACAAGTACAAATTTAAATTCTAAAGCCCAAGCCTAAGATTAAAATTATTATTGCTATTGTAGCACCATAATCCTGTAATCACACATAATCACCTTCAATGTACTATACACAATTTATAATTGTTTTGTTTAAAATCTTTATTTTGAGGTAATAATAGGCTCATATCTGTTTATAAGAAATAAGGTAAATATCTGTTTATATTCCACTTGTACACTTGTGGAATATAAAGAATGCAACCAAATCTGAAATAAGTCTCACAGGCCAAGTTTATAAGACATATTTGAGTAAAAATTCTACAACCTCCCAACAATAATAAGGAGATTTTAGTAATTTACCTCAAGGAAATACTTATGGATCTATAATATTTCTTAGTGTATTTATTTGCATACATTATTAAAAATTCCCACTATATTTTAAAGTAAATATAGAATTCACTGTGTTATTTCAATAAGATTTTTTTTTCATTTTTATTAGTATATTATAGTTACAC
>PVHX01010554.1:48362-69462 GCA_004024805.1 Geosciurus inauris
TATCAAACATAACAGAAAAAAAACAAATTTTCAGAAGCTGTACACACTATTCACTGAAAATATTTGTTGAGGCAAATAGAAAAAAAAATTATTACAATCATAATTTTTCTAACTTTGCACAAAATTATAAGCAGATTACATTCTTCATATTAAACATCTTTATATACACTTTCAATGAACAGTATATATATATATATATTTATATATATTTTTTATCAACCATCTTTACTATACCCATTCCCCTTTCCTGCCCCCCACCTCCCCCATGTTGTGTCCAGTGTTTCTCTATTTCTCTTGTTTCCCATTCCCACCTCCCTTATTCATCAGCATCCACTAATCAGAGAGACCATTCGGCATTTGGTTAATATTGGGGTTCATTTTGACATAATTATACCGCATGGAATGTAATTTGCTCTAGTTAAGTTCCCAATACTTCCTGTTTCCCTTCCCTCCTCCCTCATCCTGTTCTATTTCCTCTAAAGTTTTAAAAAATGCTTCATAGCCTTAGTTTAGTCATTCTATAGTTGGAATATATGAGTAGCTCGAATAATTTAATAGTTTCACTGATTATACTTGACACTCTCTTCTTGACTCAACTTTCATCAACTTTGATCCTAGCCTTTTGAGGACATCCTTCCAAGTCAGGACTTTAACAGAGAATCTTCCTAATGTGACTAGATCATTCAACAGAGAAATTACAATCTTGGACCACTTGTTAAAATTTAGTTGTCCATTGATATATGGATTTATTTTTGAACTCTGGATTTTATTCCATGGATCTATATGTCCACATTTATAACAGTTTTGATATTCTCTAGGTCCCTTGAACTTCTATATAAATTTAGGAGTAACTTGACAATTTCTGAAACAAAATAAGGTAAACATAACTTTGATGTGAATTCTAGGAGAAATTTGACCATTTGCACAAAAATAAGAAAAGAGTATTTTTAATAGGCATTATATTAAGTCTGTAGATCATTTAGTTAGATATTGTATTCTAAAAAATATTATTTTTCCAATTTATGAACATTACATATCTTGCCACTCATTATAGAATAAGGAAATTAATTTAGGTCTTATGTACTTTTACGAAGCAATGTTTTATAGTGTTTGGTATAGGTCTTGCACTTGTTACATTTAGTCATATTTATTTATTGTTTTTGAAGACATTGTGAGTGAAATTGCTTTCTTAATTTCATTTTCATATTTTTCTTTATTATTATATGAAAATTAAAGTGATTTGTAAATATTAATCTTGTATTCCACAATCTTTTTTATTTTATTTTTTAGTTGCAACAGTTACTAGTAGATTCCTTAGGGTTTTCTATATACAAGATTGTGTCACTGGTGATTATGGATGGATTTACTTCTTCTTTTCTTCTCATATAGGTATCTTTTATTTCCTTCCTTCCTTCCTTCCTTCCTTCCTTCCTTCTTCCTTCTTTTTTAAATTTTTCTAATGGCCCTTACTTCAGTTACCAGTAAAATATTGAAAAGACTTGGTGAAGGTGGATGTGGTGGTTTGGATCTTGAATTTCCCTCAAAGGCCCATGTATTGAAGGTTTAGTCCTGAGCCTGTGGTAGTATTGGGAGGTGGTCAAAACTTTAGTAGATGGGCCAAATGGGAGGAAATTAGGCCACTGAGGCATAAATTGAAGATTTGGGGACACTGGCCCCTCTTGTCTCCTTCTTTCGTTGCTGATGGCTATGAGGTGAACAGCTTCTTAGTCATGTGCTCTTGCTGTGATGTAGTATGCTGCCACAGGCCCAAATCAACAGGGCAAAGTGACCACTGTACTGAAACGCTTGATGATATGAGCTAAAATGAAATTTTCTTCTTTTTAAATTGTTTATTTCAGGTGTTTGTCGTTGCAAAAAAAGTTGACTAACACAGTGAGCATCCTGTATTTTTCATTTTAGAGTGAGAAAATTGTAAGAATGTTCACAAAAGGCTAAGATCAAAGACCTAGTTCAGAAGAAAGCTCATTGGAACCTGATTAAAATTTGTTCAAGAAGATAGTGTTTGTCAAGCATAGTTGTTAAAATTATTAAATTATTTAAGCTGTTTAGATATTGTAACTATAGAATTACTAAACTAAGGCTATGAAGCATGTTTTATAAAACTTTAAAGGAAAGGAAATAGGGGGAAGAAATAATTCATAGAAAGCCTTTGAATAAATTATTTCTATCAATGTGAGGAGGTTATTGGTATTAGTTTGATGAGTACTTCTATTATGAAGATGTGTTGTCTTCTATATATTGAGTTGATTATGTGTTTACTATCCCTTTTTCTATTGTTCTTTATTCTTTTGTAATTAGTTCTATTCTATTTACAATGAGTTTTAAAGTAATCAATTTTTGCATATAAATCCAATCTTGCTTTCCTGGGATGAATATCACCTGGTGAGTGTTTCTAATCCCTTTTTAAGTGTTATTTCATTCCATCTGTTAGTGTTATGTTAAGGATATGTGAATCAATATACAGAAGAGATATTATGGGATATTTTACACTCATCTGGAAAATTATGTAAATAACAAATATTTTGTCTTTAATTATTTTGTAAAATTCAGTAGTAAACCCACTTGGATTTGATCCTTTCTTTGTTGGAAAATAATTAATTACTAATTCAATTTTTACTTCTTAAATGGCTAGAACTCCTTTTCCTTGAGTACATTTCATCAGCTTGTGTTATTTCTAGAATCTGTCTATTATTTTTGTTATCTAAATTGCTGACATAAAATGGTCCTTTCAATTTCTTTATAATTTAAAAAAATATTCTGCATAGTTAGTGTTAAAGGCCCTATTTCATTTTTTGGGGGGTAATAATTTGAATCTTTTCATTTTGGGAATTTATGTAATAGTTGGACAATTTCATTGACTTCTTCAAAGGCAGGTTTTTGTTTTGCTGATTTCCTATATTGTTTTATTGTTTTTGAAATGAAAGCTTCTACTCTAATGTTTGATATTTCCTTCATTGTCATGTTTCTGTTTATCTTGTTCTTTTAATTCCAGTGTCTTAAGGGGAGATTGATCTGGTATTTTTTGTCATTCTTAATATTGATTGTGCAGCTATAAATTTTCCTTTAGGCATTATTTTATCTGAGTAAATATTTCACATTCATTGCTATATTTATCTCAAAGTGTTTTCTAATTTAATTTTTGACTTATTTGTTTGTAATTTATCATATAGAATTATGTGTTATTTAATTTATACTTATTAGCAAATTCTCCAAATTTCCTTTGTAATTTTATTCAGTTGTGATTAGAGAATATATTTTGTATGCTATCAGTCATTTTAAATCATTAGTACTTAGTTCATAGCACAATATACGGTCCATTTATGAAAATATTTAATGTATGGGTAAGACAAGTGTATATTTTGCTATCATTGGGTAGTCTTCTGTAGATGGTTGTTTTATGTATTTTATCTGTAATGTTACTTAAGCCTTCTATTTACTCATTGTGTTTTGTCTAATTGTCTACCTATTCTAAAAGTGATTATATATTTTTCCTTTCTCTTCTGACAGTTTTTCTTCATGTGTTTTGGAAATTTATTTTTAGTTAGTATGTATTTGTAATTATTAACTTTTTGATGAGTTAACATTATGAGATTACAAACTGTTCCTGCTTATCTCTGCTAACATTTTTGTGTAAAATCCATTTTGTCTGATATCATTATAACCACTCCAGATCTTTTGGTTACTTTTAAAAAATGCTGTGAGAATTTCATCTTTCTTCATTGCTTCCATTTGAAATTTGCTGTCCTCTGAATTTGTATTTTTCTCTGCCTATTTTCATGTCATTATCTTAAGAAGTCCATGTATAATTTCTTGGTGTGGATATTTGGTTTATGCTACATGGGATTCATTCAGTGTTTTTATTCCTTAGATTTATACTTCTTTCCTCTGCTGGGGAGTTTTAGTCATAATTGGTAGGAATTTTTTTTTTAATTCTACCCTTGATTTCCTTTGTTCCTCCGCTCTCATTTTGTAAACATTAACTCTTTCTTTATTGTCCCAAAGTCCCTAAAACTCTATTGACATTTTTTACTGTCTTTTCCTTTTTATTTTCCTTTACATTGGGTAAATTCTCTTGCCTATCTTAAGTTTCATTGATTCTATCCTCTATCATTTTTATGGTATTATTGTAATCATCCAGTGATATTTCTTTAGTTTTAGTAATTTTATTTTCTCAGCTCTATTAGTTCCATTTAGCCCTTTTTCCTAATTTACATTTCTTGTCTGAGTTGTTTTAAAAGTTTGTTTCAGAAGAACTGGTAACTGCTTAATGATTTTTTTTTTTGATGTTGTTGGATGTTTTAAAATCCTCATCCAATAATTCTGACATATGATTCTACTTGTATTGAAGTCTTTTGTTTGTTTTACTTCGTTTAAGTTGTGATTTTAATCACTTATTAATCTCATTAATCACTTGTTACTAAGTTTTAATTGTACACTGATTATTTTAGATATAATATTATGTATCAGAGGAGTCTTTCTGAACTATTTCTTTTAAAGATTCCTCTTAGGGTGGACCATTCAAGACTCATTTTCTGGCGGGTTCTATTGACACCACCTGGTTAAAGTTGAGCACTAATGTCCAGGATTTCATTGCAGATGGTGAGATGGAAGTTTAGCTATCCGGTCATCCATGCCCACACTTTTAAAGTAGGTCACTTACTTACAATGCCTTATTGACTCTGAATTGAGATGTAAGCTTAGCTTCACTGTGGTCCCTGCTTCTAGTAGAGAGCATGTAGGAATAAGAAGACTGACTTACATCTTTTTGTTGTTGCACAATTGGGTTGGAAGTTCAGCTTTCTGTAGTTCCCTACAGAAATGTGGAGAAGAGGCAGGGAAGTAGAATGCCAGTTAATTTTTCTTCTCACTATTTCATTCTGTTTCATTGATGCCATGAAGGCAGGTGCAGCCCTCTAATGAGTCTCAGCTACCTGAGAACCAAGTGAGGATCCAGAATATTAATGAGCCCTGTTTTGCACCACTGTGTTTCATCTCTGCTACAAAATTGGAGTGGACGTTGAGTCCTTTGCTATATCATTCTAACACCCTAGGTGGAGGCAAAGTGAAACGATGAGTAGGTTCATTACACAGGACTTAGATCAGACTCATTAATGCCAGGTGCAGGTATAAGCACAGCTCATGGCTGTATTCTGTCACTCCACCTTTGTAAGATAACTGGAACACTGCCTACTTCCATTAAGCAAGAGATGAATGAGCAGTCCACATCCTGTCCTGCTGCCATCACCTTGGCAGCAGAAGCAGAGTACCAGTGCCTAATTCTTCTGTGTGTCAGAGAAAGACTGATTTGCTGCTCGGCCTATTGAACCATACCACAGAGAAAATGAAGTACAGTCACTTGCACTATGGATCCGAATGGTGGGATAGAAGATAAGCATTGACTCCACTAAAATTGTGATATATTGGAGGACTATGAGGGAACTGTCATGTTTCTATGGATATGTATTGGAATTTTGTGAGTACTGTGTACTCTGTCCACCTTTTTCTTGATTCTTTGACTAGAGTCAGTAGGCTTTCTCCTGGCTCTTTCTGTTTCTGCCTGTTGGTAGTTCCTGGTTGAAGGCTTTTGCAGTATCTTGTCTAGGATGCAAAATATCCTGAAAACCAAGAACACTCATCCTCCTGTCATTTCTTATGCCCTGAGGTCTCTCAAAAGCCCTTCCTCTTTCTACTTTTAAGGTATTCCCAGGATTGTTTATTGTGCTATATCCAGGTATTTTTAGATGTAAGAGGGAGGACCTGGGAAGAATGGACCTTCTCTATCTTTGCTGGAGGTAGGAACATATGCCATCCATTCTGTTGGCATCCATCTATATTTCCTCCCTCCACCAACACTGATCCAGAAGCAAGATGGGGTGGCTGCTGCTAGTGTAACTAGATATAATATTAGGGAGAGCGGAAAGCCCTTCCCTGGATTGCCATTGAGGGTGAAATTTAATTCCAACACATAGTTAATGTTTTGTGAATTACATGACAGTAGACAGTTTTGTTAATAAATTGAACAATTGTGATCTGCATGTGACATGAGATGGTCTATTAGCAAAATTGGTAAAGATGTAATAAGATCTGCTAGAATATTTCCTGAGGCAAGGAAGATATATCCCCATGGAATAAAATGTAAAGTGAAAGGAGATGCTTTATAAATGGGCAATGAGTTTGTCTTGTTCAACACACCAGTTAAAAATGAATAAAATATTCAATTGGATATAGAGAAAGAACCTGTTAGAAGAAGACTTGTAAGATAATTTTGTAAGAAAAGAATAGGATAAATTAAGAAATTAAATATAATTACCTATTTCTAGGACACTATGTATCCCATTCATACAAAATAAACAGAACACATTTATACCCTTAAGTAGCTAGGCAAAGTGTTGCTTGCCCATAATTTGAGCTACTTGGGAGGCTAAGGCAGGGAATCAGAAGTCCAAGACTAAACTTGGCAGCTTCCTGAGACCCTATCTCAAAATAAAATAAATAAAAAGAGCTGGGGATATAGTTTAGTGGTAAAGCACCCTGGAATCAATTCCCAGAGTGCAAGTTAATTAATTAATTAGCAAAATATTAAAAAGTGAGGTCAATTTAATTAATAACTTGTTTTTTTGTTTCAATTAAACAAGATATCCAAATGTTTTGTTTCAATTGAAGTTCTTAAAATATGTCATCCAAGGGGTAGGTAAGGGACTTTGAAACCTGAGTAACCAAAACAATTGTTTCAATTTTATTTTTCCACTGTGGAGCTTACCTTAATTTTAATTTATAGATTTATATATTATACTGTGGTCTGAATAATGACTATTCACTCACTATTTTTCTCTAAAATCAGATATTTAGACTGTCAAGTGAGAATGTCCTCAAGTTTTACAAAAGTGATCCATAAAATCTATTTTTTGAATTCCTTGTAGACTGTTTTCAACTACAATCCTGAGACTTCCAGTGTTCCAAGAGAGTTCTTTATTTTGATAATAAAGTATTTACTGCTTAAATATATATATATTTTTAATATTTGCATATATACACATATGTGAATATATGATCTATTTTGCAGGTTAATGATTACATTCATTTTTCTGTGTTCACATATAGAAAGAAATTTGCAGGGAAAAAAACCTGTAAAAAAGTCAACAAATAAGTACAACAAATTATTTTCTTAAAGGAAAATGTAATGAAATATGATTTATACTTTATATATAAAAATTATGTATATGATATATTGAACATGCATATATCTAAATTAACGTATGTGTATACATATAGTATTATAAATTAACTATAGTCTATTCCAAAAATGTACTTTAGTTTTAATATTTAAAAAGTGGAAAAGAGGAATGTGTACTCAATTTATATGAGACTTGAGGTTTATTCTTTCTAGTACAAAATAATAAACTCTAAGCATTTGTTGTCATTACTCATTAGACTTACACTAATCTTATTTGGTTTTACATTATTTTTATGAAACTACATTTCAGAAGTGGGAAAAAGAGGCATTCATGTTTTAAAGTGATTCTCCTAACTTACACAATCACATTTAAGATTTTTCTCCTCTTGCAAATGAAGAGTAAAATATACCCTTGAGCTAATGTTGGAATTTGCCTAGTTTTCAAAAACTTGATGAAAAATTTATAAACGTTAAATTATGAATCAGCATCTAAAATGAAGACTTTTGGTAAAATGCTATTTGTTTTTGTATATGTTTGTATGTGATTCAAATGACACATGAGCACACAGATAGTTATTGCCCCTGTCTCTTTGAAGATATGGTTCATATTGAAATATTTCCAAATCATCTTACAAAGTAAAAGAAAGTCATAATTCATTATATAAATTTTCATGTTTATTAAACAGTAATAGATAAAATCACGCTTTTATCTCCACAATGTGCAAGATGATCTGTGTGGCTGTTTAAGGGAGAGCTATTGTTAAAGGAGAAATGGAGTCAGTTCTTCGACTGATATGTGGATAGTTGAGATATATTCTAGATCCAGCAACATAACCTTTCCTGCAAACTACTACTTCCAACCATTGCTGAAGATGGTCTTTCAAATTACATGAGTGATGGGAGTTTTAGCAACTCCTGCCTGTTGGCGTAGTACATGTGCTAATGTGTCCATTGTTACCAGACCACCTACAATAAGTGATAAACAGGATAAAATAGTTAAATGTGTGCCCTAGTTGTTTGCAGTGACCAGGCAAGCATTTTCCAGATTCACTTCTGTAGGCATCACATCATCTTACTCCCATTGATATTCCTAAGAGTAAAGCCTGTCAGAAGTTTAACTCTCCAATGAATGTGGGAACCAGTTAGAAAAAGTTCAATGGATTTTTCTACCATAAGATTTGTATTCTTTAATATACTAAAGTAATTCCCAAGTCACCAAAAAGGGCAAATATTTCTACATAAAACAAATTGGAGAACTTAATTGAGGAAACAAGTATTGTTTTTCTGGAGCTTGCTATTCTATTTTTCAAAAGGTACATTGTTTCACTTCTACCATCAAAATGGAACTGGAGAGTGACTCTTGCAATGATCTCAGGTGATAAATCAGAGGCCACAGAAAGCATGAAGGAGACTGCCAAGGGAAAACACTGGGACTTTTCCTCTGATGCATTTGGGGAAAAGTCTCTGGCATCTCCAGGGTTTGGAATAATAGAAATTTTAAATAGATATCTTTATGTCTGTTAACTATATACATGTATTTTCTTAATTACTCATTCATAATCATTCCTCCTATTTTCTTAGGATTTTTTCTGATAGGATTTTCTCTAGAGATATTAATTTTTTCTCATACTCTCACACTTACTATTTGTATCTTCCTAAGTATGTCTCTTATTTGTTCTTATTTTCCACAATGAAGACATTTATAAATCTCATGTATTCAGATATATTTTTCTGCAAGTTTACTTCTTTTATGTTCAAACTAAAGCCAGTTTCTTCCCAAGGCTACACAGTCATTTGTTATATAAATGCTTTCTTCCTGTATTGTCATGCATTTATGTATTAGATGGAAATAAGCTGCATTATTTATTTTATTTGACTTTTCTTTATTGCTATGTATTATCTACTAGCTAAAACTTATAAAAACAAAGAAAATGACAAGTTCAATGTTTGCTACTATGGTTTTGTATTTTCATTGTATACTTTATTGTACATGAATTTCAGTGATATGCTACTTCATGGTATGAACAGTAGAATTATAATCGAGCTGCCTCCCCAGCCCTTTTTATTTTTTATTTTGAGACAGGGTCTCACTGAATTACCCAGATTTCTCTTGAATTCATAATCCTCCTGCCTCAGCCTCTCAAATTGCTAGGATTGTAGACCTATGCCACCATGCCCAGTAGAGGATTATTTTCTCCTGTATGAGGGACAAAACCCAGGGCTACATATACACTAGGCAAGCACTATTAAACACTGACCTACACCCACAGTTTCTATTTTATTTATTATGTAAATTCATGATAGTTATATCTTTAATCATATTGAAATGATGATTTACATATCTTTCAAAGCTTTTTTTCTTGAAAGCAATTTGGTTTTTTACACTTCCAAAACATTCAGTGGAACATAAATTTAGAAGATTTGGTGAGTTTAACTTTTGTTTTGGAATCAAATATCACATAGGGGAGATTGAAATTTTTATTTGCATTATAGGGCCATTCTATTTTTTAGTTTTGTTTATGTTTTCCTAACACATTCAAGAGGAAGACTGAAATAATTTATCCTATAGATTCCCACCCAAGTGTCAAACTTACAAAATATTTAAAGATATCAAATGCTCAGAATAATTAATTAATTGCTATTTAAAGGCTAAGTGGTTAAGTTCTGAAATTTCTATTGCATTGAAGATTTTTTAAAAATCTAATACAAATGCATAAATGTGAGGTGACTAAGTCCTCACACTTCAATTACAGATTTCTAATGTTCACCAGCTTTATGGAGGATTTGAGAATAAGGCCCTTCATACTGACTTAAGAGGTCTTAAAAACTTTATCTAATGCCAGGTGTGGTGGCGCACACCTGTAATCCCAGCACTTTGGGAGGGGAGGCACTAAGCAATTCAGTGAAACCTCAAGTCTAAATAAAATACAAAATAGGGTTGGGGATATGGCTCAATGGTTGATTGCCCCTGAGTTCAATCCCAGTACCAAAATCATCATCATCATCATCATCATCATCTCACATATCTGCAGAAAAGAGCTTTAATAATTCCATGATAGTTTGGTCAGGTCTGGGCCTATTATTTAACTGAGCTAGTGTTCAAAGGCAGTTTTTCTGCCACAACAGCATTACCTCTTATTCTTGTTTGTTCCTAGGTCACTTCCTAGGAGACATCTTTTCACTATTCAGAGAGGAAATTGGGATTCATTTTCATAATGAAATAAATAAAGCTTAATTATAAGTCACAGTAGCTTTAGTAAAATCACAGGATCTAATCAGGCAAGGAGCAGGTATTTATGGAACAACTTTTATGAACTAAGAGTGGAGTTTGGCCTCCATAAAAGTACAAATTGCCTGCTTTAAGAAAAATATGACTGTAACATATAATAATAATAACAACAACAACAATAACAACAACAACTATTAAATTGAGAAGTGTTATCAGTAAGTGTAATAGAAGCCAAATTGTCAATGGAATATTCTGTTAAAAGTGATGTTCAAATCTTCCCAAAAGTAGAGAATTTGCGCTGGACCTTGATCCAATTTGCTCAATGGAAAATGTAGATTGTTGAGAAATTATGTGTGATTTTATAGCATACTGAAAAAACCTTTCAGGTATTCTGTCAATGCAGAGAGAGTCATGATATTCACATGATAAGACTAGAGTCTTCCCAGTAAATTATAGGCCTTTTTCATTTTGTTCTTCTACAATAAAAAAAAGATAGGCTACATTTTGATATTAGTGTATTCTATCATTTAGGTGAATAGAAATGTATCACTGGAGCTGGGCCAGATTTCCTGCTGACCAGCAGGAGCACAGGCCAATGCCCAGGACCACATTCAAGGACCAACGGGAACCCAGCCAAGGGCAGACCCGAGACTGCTAGCTGCAGGTCACAAGGGAGACTAGACCCAGGGGAAGCACTGCCTATGGGTACCCCTGCAGGAAACCTGGCCTAAGTGAGGCCCAGGACTGCCTCAGTTCAGTGCCAGAGCTCCTGCCAACAAGTAGTAGCACAGGCCAGGGCCCAGGACCACCTTCAAGGACTGCCATCCCAGCCAAGGCCACTCCTACTGCCATCTTGAGTTACCTCCACTAACACCACCACCATCTTCAGTGGCTAGTATTACCCTGATACCAAAACCAGATAGAGACACATCAAAGAAAGAAAATTTCAGACCAATATCCCTTATGAACATAGATGCAAAAATTCTCAGTAAAATTTTGGCAAATTGCATATAAAAACATATTGAAAAGATAGTGCACCATGATCAAGAGGGGTTCATTCCAGGGATGCAAGGTTGGTTCAACATATGGAAATCAATTAACATAATCCATCACATCAATAGACTTAAAGATAAGAATCATATGATTTTATCAATTGATGTGGAGAAAGCATTTGACAAAATATACCACACTTTTATGTTCAAAACACTAGAAAAACGAGGGATAGTAGGAACATACCTCAAATTTCTAAAAGCTATCTATGCTAAACCCAAGGCTAACATCATCCTAAATGGAGAAAAAAAATGGAAGCATTCCCTCTAAAATGAGAACAAGACAGGGATGCCCTCTTTCACTACTGCTATTCAAGATAGTCCTTGAACAATTAGTCACAGCAATTAGACAGACAAAATGGATTGAAAGGGTAAAATAGGAAAAGGAAAACTCAAACTATCATTTTTTGCCAATGACATGATTCTATACTTAGAGGATCCCAAAAATTCCACCAGAAAACTTCTAGAATTAATAAATGAATTTAGCAAAGTAGCAAGATATAAAATCAACACTAAAGACCAATTGCATTTCTTTACATCAGTGATAAACCCTCTGAAAGAGAAATTAGGAAAACTACTCCATTCACAATAGCCTCAAACAAAACAAAACAAAACTTGGGAATCAATTTAACGAAAGAGGTGAAAGACCTTTACAATGAAAACTACAGGAAACTAAAGAAAGAAATTGAGCAAGACCTTAGAAGATGGAAAAATCTCCCATGATCTTGGATAGGCACAATCAATATTGTCAAAAGGGCCATACTACATAAAGTGCTATATTGATTCAATGTGATTCCAATTAAAATCCCAATGTCATTCCTTATAAAAATAGAAAAGGCAATCATGAATTCATTTGGAAGAATAAGAGACCCAGGATAGCCAAGACAATCCTTAGCAAGAAGAGTGAAGCAGGAGGCATCACAATGCCAGACCTTAAACTATACTACAAAGCTATAGTAACAAAAATGGCATGGTACAGGCACCAAAATAGACATGTGGACCAATGGTACAGAATAGAAGACACAGAGACAAACCCACTTAAATACAGTTATCTTATACTAAACAAAGGTGCCAAACATGTACATTGGAGAAAAGATAGTCTCCTCAAGAAATGGTTCTGGGGAGACTGGAAATCCATATGCAGCAAAATGAAATTAAACCCCTATCTCTCACCATGCACAAAATTCAACTTAAAATCGATCAAGGACCTGGAAATTAGACTAGAGACCCTACACCTAATAAAAGAAAATGTAGGCCCAAATCTTCATCATGTTGGATTAGGATCTTACTTCCTTAATAAGAATCTTATAGGGCAAGAATTAAAATCAAGAATCAATAAATGGGATGGATTCAAACTAAAAAACTTCTTCTCAGCAAAAGAAATAATCAATGAAATGAAAGAGAGCTTACATTCTGGGAACAAATATTTTCCACATACACATATCAGATAGAGCACTAATGTCCAGGATATATAAAGCAATCAAAAAACTTAACACCAAAAAACCCCCAAAAAACCCAATCAATAAATGGGCTAAGGAGCTGAACAGATACTTCTCAGAAGATACACAATCGATCAACAGACATATGAACAAAATGCTCAACATCTCTAGCCATTAGAGAAATGCAAATCAAAACTACTCTAGGATTTCATTTCACACCAGTGAGAATGGCAATTATCAAGAATACAAACAACAATAAGTGTTGGCAAGGTTGTGGGGGAAAAGGCACGCTCATACATTGCTGGTGGAACTGCAAATTGGTACAATCAATCTGGAAAGCAGTATGGAGATTCCTTAGAAAACTTGGAATGGAACCACCATTTGACCCAGGTATCCCACTCCTCAGTCTATACCCAAAGGACTTAAAAACAGCATACTACAGTGCTGCAGCCACTTCAATTTTTATAGCAGCTAAATTCACAATAGCTGAACTGTGGAACCAACCTAAATGCCCTTCAATAGATGAATGGATAAAGAAACTGTGGTATATATACACAATGGAATGTTACTCAGCAATAAAAGAGAATAAAATTATGGCATTTACAGGTAAATGGATAGAGTTGGAGAATATCATGCTAGGTGAAGTAAGCCAATCCCAAAAAACCAAATGCCAAATGTTCTCTCTGATAAGTGCATGCTGATCCATAATGGGGGAGGGGACATGAGAAGAATGGAGTAACTAGTCAAAGGGGAGGGAAGGGGGATGGGGCATAGGGACAGTAAAGATGGTGGATTAAAATGTACATCATAGCCCTAGCTTCATGTATGACTGCATATATGATGTGATTCTACACCACGTACAACCAGAGAAATAAAAAGTTGTGCTCCATCTGTGTACAATAAATCAAAATGCATTCTGCTATCAATTATTCCTAAGTGGAATAAATAAATAAATAAATAAATAAATAAATAAATAAATGTATCCCTAGAAAGGCAGCTAGATTTGTACAAAGATGTAGTAAATTATATCTTCATGAAGTTATTAAAAATAAAGCACAGTTTTATAAAGTAAGAAAATCAAGCGATTTCCTTACTTTATAAAACTGAGAGCTATTACTGCCTTTTATGAGTAAAATAGCTCAAATTTTAAAAAGATCTAAATATTCTCATTGTATTTATAATGTAGTGTTGATAAAACTGTTTATATAATTTCTAACTATCTAGAAGAGGCAACTGGACTTTAGGTCATCATTGATTAGAACAACTAGAAGCATTGCAATGCTTTTTTATCATGCCTTATAGATTCAGCAAGTCATTCATTATTCATTCAATGTTAACTCGGAAAAAAGTCAAAGAGGCAGAAAGCTGCATATAAACATAACTTTAAATGATTCTGAATGGAAAGAGAAAAATTAGACACAGGGACTCAGACACTCAGCAAAGTTGGACAGTAAATCAAACAAGGCAGGGACAGAGCTCCATAGAACTTGGATTGAGTGAAGTGACTGAGGGGCTAGAGTAAGAGATTTTAATAATCCTCTTAATAACAAAAAAGTACTAGTCACAAAAAAGAGGGTTAACAAGCTATGCTTGCATTATTATTTGTATCAGTTATGGGCTGGATTCAGTCCTTCTATAATTCATGTGTTAAATCCTTATCACCAGTACATCTGATTGTGACTATATTTGGACATTGGGTTTTTACAGAGGTGGTTATATAAAAATGAGATTATATGGATGGGCCCTTATCCAATACAACTGTTAGAAGATAATATCACAGCATAAATATGCACAGAGGGAAAATCATGGGAAGACACAGCAAAAGTTGGCCATCTACAAGCAGTGAAGCAAGGTCTCAGAAGAAACCAACCCTACTAGCACTTGATCTCAGTTGCCTGTCCTCCAAAACTGTGACAAAATACATTTCTGTTGTGTAGGCCACTGAATCAGTGCTATTTGTTATGACAGCCTTAACAAACTAATATAATAACTTTCCGAAAGTTTTAAATTTTGGATTGTCGTGAGTTATAGCACTGTCTAGTATTTAGAATCATACTTTGGCTCCAGATAAAGCAAAAAATCATCTTAAAATAATGTTCTCTATAGTGTGTGATCCAGTGGGTAACAAAATGGATCATCTGGAAATATTCTCTTAAAAGTACATAATGTATTTTTAACACTCAATCATTGAGACCAACATATCTCTCTCTATATTATTTATAATAGTGTTATCTTAGGGGTTTCATTTCCCATCAGTTTTCACACACTGTCTATGTAGAGTTACGGAAATAATATTTTAGTAGTTTCTGAGCAGTTGAGATATTTTGCTTAAAGGATAGAAATAAAAATACAGAGAAAAATTCAGATTACATTTCCTCCATAGGAATTCACTGAAAGCAAGTGTATACACAATTGCATCTTTTCTAAAGAGATGAAATAGCTATGACATAAAAGGTTGATATGGCTCCCTCACATAGAGGTTAAATTTCATATTATTTTCTGAATTAAAAATAAACAAGCAAACACTATAAATTTCAAACAATAAATTGACCAATTAAAAATATGACCAATTAAAAAATAGTATTATGATGGTTATAAAACTTTCTATAAATGATCTAAGTGAAGGTGAGTCTAGTTAGTTATCCATCCACTTCTCCCCTATTGCTTGTTCCATGTAGTAAATCTCCATAGATATTCACAAGACCCCTTTCCTCCTTGCCTTCACCCTCAAGATGCCTGTGAAAGAATGCCAGTGTAAAGAGGCATGCTAATTATGGACGGAACTTTGGCACTATCTAAATCTGTTACTGAGTTCTTCACTTTTCAACTAATTATCATGGTATATTTTGGCTTTCCTTTGAAGTTCAGCTAGAGCTTCTGACTGACTCAAGCAGATATTTGCATTTGTGAACTCAATTTCTTTAGATGCAAAAAATAATCTAAAAATTCACTGTTGATGCACTTTCCTCATGCCCTTGTCTCAGCAGACAGCATTGCTGGAAAGAATCTTTTGAGACTAGTAGGTGGGAAATATATAGAAAGTATGCCATCTCCACAGGACAGACCCTAAAAACCACCATGTTCACAAACATTTAATCATTGAGTCCCAGCATTTTGTCTAGATTAATAGAGATTGACAAGGGTTTTCTGAGTCATTACTTCAGAATTTCATGTGAACTCTTTATTTGTAGATTCATGAAGTGGACTGTGTCAGACATGTTGTGATATCTATCGTGTAGTTTTCTAGAGAGCCATCTTCTCAGTGATGTCTACATAGAGTATTTAAAAGTATATTGTATAATAGCTGATATTGTCATCTCTTTAAAATCACACAGAGATCATCATGCAAAAGTAAGGCATCATGGTAATCAAATGCTAAACATCAAGCACAGGATTGGGCATATCAGCATGATGACTGGGTATGCTATGATGTCACTTGAAGTAAAAAAAATAGTGAGCATTGAGTGATTTTACTATTCTTTGATAATTTATTTCTATAATTTAATTCATATATTCTTTAAATGATCACCTAATGCTGATATTGTAACTGTCATTTTACAAGATAGGAAATAGCCCTCTGGGAGTTCAAATTCCTTGCCCAGAATTACTTATTTAAGTAGTTAAATCAGAATAAATCCCAGGTCTGTCAGACTGCAAAAAGATTTTTCTTTTTCCTTTATTTTTATTTTGTAAAAGTGAAGAAAAGAGATTAGCACTTTGGAGTTTAGAAACTATAAGAAGAGAGAGCTCCAGGATTCTCAAAAATGAGGAATATCCTGACTCTTATTTCCCTGGAAGATGCAAGTTTGGTTAGCTAGGTGTTAATCAGCTTTTAAACATTTTTAAATGTATGAGATATGTGTGCATTCAACCTTTATTAATGTGAACTATCAAAACACTTGCTGCTGTTTTAAATTGTATAAGTACCTATGAAAACTTCTACCCATTATCTATTCTGTCACAAAAATTACCAGGTGGAGTACCTGTAGGTGTTTCACAGCTTATTAAACTATTATCGTGGAACTCTAATTACAACAGATGCACTAGAATATCTTGGTTTTGGAGAACAATTTCCCTTAAATCATAAAAGAAGAGCAAACTTTATGTATTTTCTCAGCAATGACATTTTGCTATTAAAATAAAATCCTGTTGGAGGTTCAAAACAAATTTTTCCAACAAAGGTAACAAATGATTATATATCACTTAAAATAAACAGGTTCATATTATAATCACTGCTGAAAAGTCAGAACCAGAAACAAAACATACTAAAAACATCATATATTCTTAGATATTCTTAGGTATGTATTATTTTATAGGTGATAATAATTCAGGCTAATAAGGCAATTGTATAATACCATATCCCCACATTCCCAATTAATTTTTTCTCTGGTGGTAACAACCTGCAGCTTATTTTTAAGATGCATATTTTGAGAGCAAACAGGTCATCTGCCTTGATGACACAAAGCAATGTCACCTACTCTGCTGACCAAAAGTATCTGTCAGATTGTTTTTATCTTCCAAGAGAGCAAAGAATATAAAGACACGGATTTCAATTTCATAAGAATCTACTGGGCAGTTATTTGCCTAATTGCACATAATATTCAATTCATCTTCAACAACCACAATGAATATTTTTCAGTATGGGGTGTGGGAAGGCTAATAGATATGATAATTATTATTTTGGGTTGTCACTAATGTGGTGATTCTTTCCTTGTTGAGGTCAGCATGTCTCCCTCACATAGATGATTAAAGAAATCATTTTATATTTTGATGATGCTTACTCTTCCTTTCTAGGTTGTTTCTAAAGAGTAGATAATCAAATTATTTCTTCTGACTCTTGGAAATATTTAAATATAAAAAATTAAGTATTATCATTTTTATGTTAAAAGAAACATCCCTAATTACTTCAATCATTCCATATAAAAATAAAAAATCTCAAGGGACTGTTTATAATCACATAAAGGTAACATGATAAAGTTGAAATTGTGGTAAGGTTGAAATTTGGAATAAACCAGGAGTAATGGTATTGCAAAGATTAGGTTTCCTCTGAAGTACAGTGGTTTGGCACAAAAAAAACCCAATTAAATTTAGGAAATGCACATTTTCAGATTTATCAATATTGAACTGTGTCTTCTTGTGTAAATCACTTTTTCTGGAATTCCAATTTTCATATCTTTAAATTAGAAATAACAGATAAATGAGATTTATATACAGTTTGAATTCCTTTAAGTATAGTTAGAATTAAGAAGGTACATATGAATAAACACTTTTAAGAAACAATAAGTGAGTTCTGCTCCAGAGTTCCTGTGGACCAGCAGGAGCACAGAGGGCCCAGAGCCGCCCTCAGGAACCTCCATGGGTGTCCAGCCAAAGGGAGACCAGGGACTGCTACCTCTAGCCACTGGGGAGCCCAAATTCAGGGCAAGAGTTTCTCCAGAGACACCAGTAAGAGGCAGCCCCACCCAAGAGTGACCTGGGCCTGCCTCAATTCCACTCCAGAGTTCTTGCAGACCAACAGAAGCCTCAGAGGGCCCAAATCCACCCTCAGGAAATTCCATGGGTGTCAACTAAGGGTTTACCAGAGACTGATAGCTATCAGCCACAGAGGAAGGCACACCCAGGGTAAGAGTCACCTGCAGAGATACCAGCGTGAAGAGGCCCCACCCAAGTGCACTCTGGGCCCACCTCAGTTCTACTCCACAGTTCCTGTGGCCAGGTGAGCTGAAAGGCCCAAAACCACCCTTCAGGAATGCCAGGGGTACCCAGTTGAAGGCAGACCAGAGCCTGCTAGCCTGCAACCCCAGAGGAGTTCACACTTACTGTAAGAATTGCACACAGATTCTCCTGCTTGTGACCCTGCCTAAGTGAGACATGGGCCCGCCTCCAATTCCACTCCAGAGTTCCTGTTCACCAGCAGGAGTGCAAGAGTGGGGCAAAACAACCCTCAGGGGGCACCTCAGGAGCCTAGCCAAGGCCACTCCCACTGCCCTCTAGAGGTACATCGCTACCAATGCCATCCACTTTAATGGCACTAGTGAAGACACTGAAGGAACAGAAATAGCTCCATGGTGAGACATAGTAGTGGGGACAATGGAGGAACAGAAGTAGCTCCATGGTGAGACACAGGTAATGTGGAGTGTCAATACAAGATTATAAGATAGAATCAGCAATACCTCAGATTGGTATTTCAAGAAAGGAAGATACACAATCAACATGAAAAAACAAGGGAAGAAAGTAACCCAAAAACCTGGATACATATGTAACAGAATCGATTGACAGCACAGTTGATGAAATGTCAGAGAAAGAATTCAGAATGTACATAATTAAAATAATCAGCGAACTAAAGAATGACATAAGTGAACAATTACAGGCAAAAATTGATCAATCCAACAAAGAAATAGAAGAGCAAATAAAGGCAACCCTTGATCATTCTAACAAAGAGATAAGAGAGCAATTACAAGTAGCAAAAGATTACTTTAAGAAAGAGCTAGAGATCATGAGAAAAAAAACAATCAGAAATTCTTGAAATGAAGGAAACAATTAACCAAATAAAAAACTCAATAGAAAGCATCACCAGCAGACTAGAGCACCTGGAAGACAGAATCTCAGATAATGAAGACAAGATATACAATCTTGAAAATAAACTTGACCATACAGTGAAGATGGTAAAAAATCATGAACAGAACATATAAGAAATATGGGACAGCATCAAAAGACCAAATCAAGATTTATTGGGGTAGAAGAAAGTGCAGAATTTCAAACCAAGAGAATGCACAATCTCTTCAATGAAATAATATCAGAAAATTTCCCAAATATGAAAAATGAAATGGAAAATCAAATACAAGAGGCTTATAGGACACCAATCATACAAAATTTCAACAGATCTACACCAAGGCACATTATAATGAAAATGCTCAACATACAGAATAAGGATAGAATTTTAAAGGCCACAAGAGAGAGGAACAAGATTACATACAAGGGGAGACCAATTCGTATCTCAGCAGATTCCTCAACCCAGACCCTAAAAGCCAGGAGATCATGGAATAACATATTCCAAGCTCTGAAAGAAAATGGATGTCAACCAAGAATCCTGTATCCACCAAAATTGAGCTTCAGATTTGATGAGGAAATAAAAACCTTCCATGATAAACAAAAGTTAAAAGAATTTACAGCAAGAAAGCCTGCACTACACAGCATTCTTGGCAAAATATTCCATGAGGAGGAAATGATAACCAACAATAAAAATTTACAAAGAGAGGAACTACACTAAATGAAAGGCCATTCAAAAGAGAAAACAACTCAAGGTAAAAACCAAAAACAAACCAAAATGACCGGAATTACGAATCATATCTCAATAATAACCCTGAATGTAAATGGCCTAAATGCACCAATTAAAAGACATTGACAGATTGGATTAAGAAAAAAGGCCCAACAATATGCTGTCTTTAAGAGACTCATCTCACAGGAAAAGACATCCACAGACTGAAAGTGAAAGGGTGGGAAAAAACGTATCACTCATATGGATCCTGCAAACAAGCAGGAGTTTCCATCCTCATATCAAATAAAGAGGACTTCAAACCAAAGATGGTGAAAAGAGATAAAGAAGTATATTTCATACTTCTTAAGGGAATCATACATACAAGACATAACAATCATAAATATTTATGCCCCAAATAATGGGGCTTCTACGTATATCAAACAAATCCTTCTCAAATACAAGAATCAAGTAGACCACAACACAATCATACTTGGAGACTTTAACACAGCTTTCTCACCATTGGATAGATCTTCCAAACAAAAACTTAATAAAGAAACCACAGATCTCAATGAAACTATCAATAATTTAGACTTAACAGATATATATAGAGTGTTCCATCCATCAACGAGCGAATACACTTTTTTCTCAGCAGCACATGGATTCTTTTCCAAAATAGATCATATGTTATGTCACAAAGCCAGTCTTAACAAATACAAAAAAATAGAGATACTATCCTGCATCCTATCTGAGCACAATGGAATAAAATTAGAAATCAATGACAGATCAAAAAATAGAAACTACTACATCACCTGGAAACTAAATAATATGCTATTGAATGATGCATGGATAACAGAAGACATCAGAGAAGAGATAAAAAAAATTCTTAGAGGCAAATGAAAACTCTGATACTACATACTAAAATCTCTGGGA
>PVHX01010555.1:5821-49940 GCA_004024805.1 Geosciurus inauris
AAAAAAAAAAAAAAAAAGCTGGTTCTTTGAAAAAATAAATAAAATTGATAAACCCTTGGCTACCCTAATGAAAAGAAGGAGAGAGAAAACTCAAATTACTAAAATTCAAGATGAAAAGGGAAATATCACAACAGACACTATTGAAATACAGAAGATAATCAGAAACTATTTGAAAATCTATACTCCAGTGAAATAGAAAATCCCGAAGACACTGACAAATTTCTAGGGTCATATAATCTGCCTAAACTGAATCAGGAGGACCTTCACAACTTAAACAGATCAATTTCAAGCAAGGAAATAGAAGATGCCATCAAAATCTTATCAACCAAGAACCCAGGACCAGATGAACTCTCAGCTGAGTTCTACAAGACCTTCAAAGAAGAACTAATACCAATACTCTTCAAATTATTCCATTAAATAGAAAAGGAAGGAACCCTTCCAAACTCATTCTATGAGGCTATTATCACCCTGATTCCAAAACCAAAGACACATCAAAGAAAGAAAACTTCAGACCAATATCCCTGATGAACATAGACACAAAAATTCTCAATAAAATTCTGGCAAATCATATACAAAAACATATTAAAAAGATAGTGCACCATGATCAAGTGGTTTTCATCCCAGGTATGCAAGGTTGGTTCAACATATGGAAATCAATAAATGTAATTCATCATATCAATAGACTTAAAATCAAGAATCATGATTATCTCTATAGATGCTGAGAAAGCATTTGACAAAATGCAACACTTCTTCATGTTCAATCAAAACACTAGAAAAACTAGGGATAGTAGGAACATACCTCAACATTGTAAAAGCTATCTATGCAAAACTGAAAGACAACATCATCCTCAATGGGGAAAAATTGGAAGAACTCCCCCTAAAAACGGGAACAAGATAGGGATGTCCTCTTTCACCACTTCTATTCAACATAGTCTTTGAAACTCTAGCCAGAGCAGTTAGACAGACAGAAAAAATTAAAGGGATAAGAAAAGGAAAAGAAGTTAAACTATCATTATTTGCCAATGACATGATTCTTAGAGGATCCAAAAAATTCTATCAGAAGCTGGGCGCAGTGGTGCAAACCTGTAATCCCAGCACTTAGGGAGGCTGAGACAGGAGAATCGTGAGTTCAAAGCCAGCCTGAGCAAGGACGAGGTGCTAAGCAACTCAGTGAGACCCTGTCTCTAAATAAAATGCAAAATAGGGCTGAGGATGTGGCTCAGTGGTCGAGTGCCCCTGAGTTCAATCTCCAGTACCAGAAAAAAAAAAAAAACTCAAAAACTTCTAGAATTAATAAATGAATTAATTTTAAAATTAATACCCATAAATCATTTCTATACATCAGTGATGAATCCTCTGAAAGAGAAATTAGGAAAACTACCCCATTTACAGTAGCCTCCCCAAAAGTGAAATACCTGGGAATCAATTTAACAAAAGAGATGAAAGACCTCTACAATAAAAACTACAGAACACTAAAGAAAGAAATTGAAAAAGAACTTAGAAGATGGAAAGATTTCCCATTCTCTTGGATAGGCAGAATCAATATTGTCAAAATGTCCATACTACCCCAAACGCTATACAGATTCAATGTGGTTCCAATTAAAATCCCAACATCATTGTTTATAGAAATAGAAAAAGCAATCATGAAATTCATTTGGAAAAATAAGAAACCCAGAATAGCCACAATGATCCTTAACAAGAAGGGTGAAGCAGGAAGCATCGCAATTCCAGACTTTAAATTATATTACAAAGCTATAATAACAAAAATAGCATGGTATTGGCATCAAAATAGACATGTAGATCAATGGTATAGAATTGAAGATACAAAGACAAACCCACATAAACACAGTTATCTCATACTAGATAAAGGTGCTAAGCATTATCTAGTCAGTATATATGAGCCAAAAACATACACTGGAGAAAAGATAGCCTCTTCAACAAATGGTGCTGGGAAAACTGGAAATCCATATGCAGCAAAATAAAACTCAACTCCTATCTCTCACCATGCACAAAACACAATTCAAAGTGGATCAAAGACCTAGGAATTAGACCAGAGACCCTGCACCTGATTGAGGAGAAAGTAGGCCCAAATCTTCATCACGTTGGATTAGGCCCTGACTTCCTTAACAAGACTCCTAAAGCACAAGAAACAAAAGCAAGAATCAATAAATGGGATGGATTCAAGCTAAAAAGTTGCTTCTCAGCAAAAGAAACAATCAATGAGGTGAACAGAGAGCCTACATTCTGGGAACAAATTTTTGCCACATGCACATCAGATACAGCACTAATCTCCAGGATATATAAAGAACTCAAAAAGCTTAACACCAAAAAATCAAACAACCCAATAAATAAATGGGCTAAGGAGCTGAATAGAAACTTCTCAGAAGATGATATACAATTGATAAACGAATATATGAAGAAATGTTCAACATCTCTAGCCATTAGAGAAATGCAAATCAAAACTACTCTAAGATTTCATCTCACCCAAGTCAGAATGGCAGTTATCTAAAATACAAGCAACAATAAGTGCTGGCGAGGATGTGGTGAAAAAGGCACACTTAAACACTGCTGTTGGGGGGCTGAGGCTGTGGCTCAGCGGTTGAGTGCTTGCTTCGCATGCATGGGGCACTGGGTTCGATCCTCAGCTCCACATAAAATAAATAAAGATATTGTGTTCATCTACAACAAAACAAAATATTTAAAAAATCAAAAAAAACAAAACAAAAAAAACCCCACTGCTGTTGGGACTGCAAATTGGTGCAACCAATCTGGAAAGCAATATGGAGATTCCTTAAAAAACTTGGAATGGAACCACCATTTGACCCAGCTATCCCACTCCTCGGCCTATACCCTAAAGACTTAAAAACAGCATACTACAGTAATGCAGCCACTTCAATGTTTATAGCAGCACAATTCACAATTGCTAAACTGTGGAAGCAACCTAGATGCCCTTCAATAGATGAATGGATAAAGAAACTGTGGTATATATACACAATGGAATATTACTCAGCAATAAAAGAGAATAAAATTATGGCATTTGCAGGTAAATGGATGGAACTGGAGAACATTATGCTAAGTGAAGTAAGCCAATCCCAAAAAATCAAATGCCGAATGTTCTCTCTGATTAGTGGATGCTGATCCATAATGAGGTTGGGGGTGGGGAGCATGGGAGAAATGGAGGAACTTTGGATGGGACAGAGGGGAAGTGGGGGGAGGGGAAGAGGAATGGGAGTATCGAAAATGGTGGAATGAGATGGACATCACTACCCTAGGTATATGTACGAAGACACGAATGGTGTGACTCTATCTTGTTTGCAATCAGAGAGATGGAAAATTGTGCTCCATATATGTACTATGACTTGAAATGCATTCTTGTTTTAAAAATAAATTTTAAAAAATACTTAAATCACAGAAACTTAAATTATTCCGAAAATCAAGGTAATAAACATTCAATACTTCTTACATCTAGGTACTACCTTTGCTGTTACATATGTGCTAGAGGTTATGTCTGTTTTATCTGGTGGGTACTACTATATGTTTTATTTCCAGCTCCATGTGCAGTGATGTCATGTTGCTAGCATAAAATTAGCCATGACTGAAGTATTTCACACTGGAAACTCTCAAATGTTACAGATCAAAGCCTTCCCAACCCCCAAACTAATTGTTAAACATTTACCAACATCTCATAACTATAGTTCAGCTGCTCCCTCTGTTCAGTCCTCCTTCCTTCAGTTTGCCACACGTTGATCCCAAGGGTGCTCTCCAAAAATGTTTGAACATACACATTTGTATCTCAGAATCTGTCTCATAGAATGTGACCTAAATCAAGGGGGGAAAAAAAAGTTAGAACCAAATGTATAGTAGATGGAAATAAGAAACACCAGGAAAAATTAAATTAAAAAGATAAAAAATAAAGTGATTTGGAAACCAGGCAAATAAGATCTAACATACATATTTTTGGATGCCTTGAAGAAGAAAACCAAAATAATGGAATAGTATTAATATTTAGCACTAGAATTCAGATTCAAACATTTGCCAGGTGTGATGGTGCACACCTGTAATCCCAGTGGAGGCTTAGGCAGAAGGATTGTTAGTTCAAAGCCATCCTCAGCAAATTAGCGAGATCCTAAGCAACTTAGTGAGACTCTGTCTTAAAATAAAAAATAAGGGCTGGAGTTGTGGCTCAGTGGCAGAGCGCTTGCCTAGCATGTGTGAGGCACTGGGTTCAATTCTCAGCACCACATATAAAGAAAAATAAAGGTCTATCAACAACTATAAAAAAATATTTAAAAAATAAAAATTAAAAAATTAAAAATTAAAATAAATAAAAAGGGCTGGGGATGTGGCTCAGTGGTTAAATGCCCATAGGTTCAATCCCTGGTACCAAAAAATAAAATAAAAATAAAATAAATTCAATCATGCTTTTCTTGGGAGGGGAGAAAAGAAGAATCTACATATCAAATGGGAACATGCAACAAGTTAAGTGAATTCAGATTGGTCAACTCTTATGTACATCCTAGAAAATTATTATATATATATATATATTTTTAAAATTTTTTTTAGTTGTTGATAGACGTTTATTTTATTTATTTATATGTGGTGCTGAGAATCAAACCCAGTGCCTCAGGCATGCTAGGCAAGCGCTCTACCACTGAGCTACAACCCCAGCCCCTTATTATATATTTTTTAAAAATACTTTTTTAGTTTTAGATGAACACAATACATTTATTTATTTATTTATTTATTTGGTACTGGAGATCGAACACAGGGGAACTCGACCACTGAGCCACATCCCCAGCCCTATTTTGTGTTTTATGTAGAGACAGGGACCCACTAAGTTGCTTAGCGCCTCGCTGTTGCTGAGGCTGCTTTGAACTCGTGATTCTCCTGTCTCAGCCTCCCAAAGTGCTGGGATTACAGGCTTATGCCACTGCTCCTGGCTACCTTTATTTATTTTATGTGGTGTTGAGGATCAAATTCAGTGCCTCACACATGTGAAGCAAGTGCTCAACCGCTGAGCCACAACCCTAGCCCAGAAAATTCTTATATTTTAACACAAAAAACATTACCTATGCTTCCTGGCAGAAGCACCAAGTCACTTCTTTTTTTTTTTTTTTTTTTTTTTTTTAATTTTATTGCTTTGTATGTGGTGCTGAGGATCGAACCCAGGGCCTCACACATGCGAGGCAAGCGCTCTACCGCTAAGCTACAATCCCAGCCCACCAAGTCACTTCTTAAGGATAGCAAACCAAGCTGAGTGCGGTGGCACAAACCTGTAATCACAGCTCTTAGGGAGGCTGAGACAGGAGGATCGCAAGTTTAAAGCCAGCCTCAGCAACGGCGAGGCGCCAAGCAACTCAGTGGGACCCTGTCTCCACATAAAACACAAAATACGGCTGGGGTTGTGTCTTAGTGGTTGAGTGCCCCTAAATTCAATCTCCAGTACCAAAAAAAAAAAAAGGATAGCAAACCACTATGGAATCAGAGTTCTCAACAACATTTAAAGCCAGAAAATAATAAAGCAGCATCTATGTAACATAATCAAAGGGGGAAATGTGCACCAAAGATCTTAAATGCCAACAAACTATCCTATAAGTAGCAAGATTACAGAAGACAGTATGCTAAGCGTCGAAGACTATTATTCTCATGAGTCTATCACAAGAATAAACTATATCTCAGAGAGGATTGGTAAAACTTCAGCAGACTAGTGGTAAGCTCTGAATATATTTTGCTATGTATCTAAAACTGAAAAGTGGAAGCAAGAGTAGTGATAGGGAGCCAGGCCTGGTGGTGCATGCCTGTAGTCCCAGCACTTTGAGAGGTTGAGACAGGAGAATCGTGAGTTCAAAGCCAGCCTCAGCAATGGCGAGGCACTAAGCAACTCAGTGAGACCCTGTCTCTAAATAAAAACACAAAATAGGGCTGGGGGTGTGGTTCAGTGGTCGAGTACCCCTGAGTTCAATCCCAGGTACCAAAAAAAAAAAAAAAATAGTGATAGGGTTTGGGACAGGATACTCTCAAATTTGGCATTTGAGAAAATATCACAGAAGGAGGAGAAGGAGGAGAAGGAGAAGAGGAGGAAGAGCAAGGAGAAGAAAGAAGAAAGAACACGAAGGAGGAGGAAGAGGAGGGAAGAAGGAAGAGAAGGAGAAGGAAAAGAGAAGAAGAAAACAGTACAGCAGGATGGTCACCCTCATCTTCCCCTAATCCTTTGTCCATCAAGCAGTTCCAAAAGCCCTCATTTAAGGTGGGCATGGGGCAGCCCAGCACCTAGCAGCCCGTCTCCCTGTGACCCTCCTGACAGCAGTGATGCCACTTGCTTTCCATGTAGTCAAGATAGGGCATAAGTTATTTTTTTGCATTAAAAGCTCATGTTTCCAGGGGATTGTGGCACAGTGATAGCACGCTCGCCTAGCACGCGTGAGGCACTGGGTTCGATCCTCAGCACCACATTAAAAAATAATAAATAAATAAAGATATTCTGTCCACCTACAACTAAAAAAATAAATATTAAAAAAAAAAAAAAAAAGATCATGTTTCCAGGCTCAGGTGGTGGCTCAGCCTAACATGTGTGAGGCACTGGGTTCAATCCTCAGCACCACATATATATAAATAAAATAAAGGTATTGTGTCCATCTACAACTAAAAAAAAAAATTTTTTTTTAAAAATCACGTTCCCTGTGTACATTTTTTTAAAAAGGAAAATGTCTTGGAATTGTATGGGAGTAAACTGTTTGAAAATTTTGGAATAGTGCTGCTGCTGGCTCATTTTTCTGGTACTTGTATTTTCACATGTTAAATGATCTTTATATATGTTGAATTAACAAATATTTTGAGTTTCCTGAGAAAAACAAACATTAATGGTATTGAAATGTGTTAGTGGTCTGGCCGTGGGCCCAAAATTCTGTTTTGCACTAAAGTGGAAAACTATATGTAAAGAAAGTGTAAAAATTATTTCTTGTATTTTAGGGGCTTTAACCAGGACCTCTCTAGTTGGTGTTAGGAGTGTTTGCTTTATCTCCAGGCTTTTCTTTTAACACGTCATGGGGTTTGAGGCTCCAGCCTGATTAGTGCATAGTCAGCCCTCAAGGAGGCTGAGGGCTGAGGCTGTAGCTCAGTGGTAGAGCGCTTGCCTAGCATGCGTGAGGCACTGGGTTCGATCCTCAGCACCACATATAAATAATAAATGAATAAAATAAAGATCCATCAACAACTAAAAAAAATTTAAAAAAAAAAAGAAGAAGGCTGAGACATCTCTGGCTGAGGTGTTTTTGTTTTTTAAAATCAAAATTTTGTAGTATTTGCTACAAAGTATTGTACTTGTCTCAATGGGAATGGTGTAAAAAACTGAAACGGCCATATGTGATATGTATCATAGTTAAATCAATCTTGTAAAAAGCCAAAAAATAAAAATAAAAGAAGGGAAAAAAAAAAGCCCTCATTTAAGAAACAGAATCTCTAGAGAAAATCGAAATAGAATGTAGAGAAAATAGAAATAGAGAAATAGAATCCCTAGACCCAAAGGAAAGGAACATCCTTATATTTGAAGTCATAGGAACGTACAGAACAATCTCAACAAACAGGTCTTGTTAAATTCTCCCCAGTTAATTCTCATTAGTTCATACCCTTTTCCCCCAATCATATTTTCCTATGACTCTCCACATTTCATCAAGCTAAGCATAAAAACACATAGGTTTCCCTTGGGTCTTTATTTGTGAAGGCTGCTGTCACATAAAACTTATATGAAATAAATGTGTATGCCTTTCTCCTATTTATTTATTTACTTATTTACTTATTTACTTATTTTTTTGGTACTGGAGATTGAACTCAGGGGCACTTGACCACTGAGCCACATCCCCAGCCCTATTTTGTGTTTTATGTAGAGACAGGGTCTCACTGGGTTGCTTAGCGCCTCGTTGTTGCTGAGGCTGGCTTTGAACTCATGATTCTCCTGTCTCAGCCCCCCAAAGTGCTGGGATTACAGGCTGTGCCACCGCGCCTGGCTTCTCTTATTTATTTTTTATTTCAGGGCCCTCAGATGAAAAAAAAATTTACTCCCTTAAAATAGCATATAATAGTTTTTTATGCTGTCAATTTAGAAACAACTCAACAAAAATGGGCAAGATAAAGAAGTAGAATTAGCTCACTGATTGTCTTATAGGTAAAAAATGGAGATTAAAAATGCCACTTAAAGGCTGGGGTTGTGGCTCAGTGGCAGAGCAAGGATTGCCTTGCACATGTGAAGCACTGGGTTTGATCCTCAGCATCCTGTTAGAAAAAAATATATTGTGTCCATCTATAACTAAAAAATATTTTTTAAAAAGAATGCCATTTAGGGCTGGGGTTGTAGCTCAGTGGTAGAGTGCTTGCCTCGCATGCGTGAGGCCCTGGGTTCAATCCTCAGCACCACATACAGAGCAATAAAATAAAGACATTGTGTCCATCTACAACTAAAATATATTTTAAAAAAAAGAATGCCATTTAAAGCCATCAATATGAATATTATAAACCAAAACATATTTAAGAGAACAAGAATAAATACTAACTAAAATTGGATGATGGAGGGAACAGAAGGGAGAAGGAAGTTTCAAGTTCTTTGTTATTCCAAGTAAGAAACTAATAATCAATGTAAGAAACAAAGGACAAGGTATTACATGACTACTGGTAAAAAGGTAATCATTACAATGAAAATACAAACTTCCTTAAAAATTGAAAAACAAACACACAGACACAAATAAACAGAGGGAAAAAAAACCTGAACAGTTTTCTGAAAGGCCATGTATTTTGTTTTGTATGTATAAACATGATATAATTGAGACCAAACATAGCAGTTGTACTAATCCATATCAGTGGGCTTAGATCACCTATTAAAAGAAAAAGATTTTTAAGTGATTCACATAGTAAAATCCAATTTCATGTACATGAGCACATAAAATAAAAAGCAAAGATATAATGGGCAAATGCAAATTTTAAAAAGCAGGGATTACAATCTGAATATCAAAATAGCATTCAAGCAAAAAGAGCATTAAATAAGACAAAGAGGGGTACTCTACACTGTAGTGCTAAAGGTTACAACCCACTAGAAGATTTAACAGGAACATCTACACAAAAAATAACATGACAACTTTCATAACACAGAAACTATGAGTAGAAAAATAGAACCATGCTAAGGACTTTCATACATATCACTCAGTTAATTCTAAGAAAGAAAAACAAGCTGGGCACGGTGGCGCACACCTATAATCCCAGCATTTTGGGAGGCTGAGACAGGAGAATTGCGAGTTCAAAGCCAGCCTCAGCAACTGCGAGGCACAAAGCAACTCAGTGAGACCCTGTCTCTAAATTTAAAAAAATTTTAAAAAAAACCAAAACACAAAATAGGGCTGAGGATGTGGCTCAGTGGTCGAGTCCCCCTGGTACCCCCCCCCCCAAATACTAAGAATCTAGGCAAACTAAACAATATTGATTAGCTTATTTATAAGATGGATAAAATATTTATGAATTTTTTTCTACAAAACATTACATGATGGTGTATCTTTTATCTATTGCCACATAACAAATCACTTCCAAAATTTAGTGGCTTAAAACAGCCCACAGTTATCTCACAATTTTCATGAGTCAGGAGTTCAGTAGCAGCTTAGGTGGCTGGATCTGGCTCAGGTTCTCTCATGAGGTTGCAACCACCTTGTTGGCCCAGGGTTACTGTCATCTGAAAGTTTGACTGGGGAATGGGTAGGGAGGCTGAAGGATCTCTCCCAAATCAGCTTGTACACATGTTTGTTGACTAGAAGCCATGTGGACCTCTCCATAGAGCTTTTTGAGTATCTTTGTGACATAGTAGCTGCCTATCCCTCAGAACAAATGATGCAAAGGAGACAAGAATGAAACCACAATACATATTTATGATCTAGTCTCAGAGGTGACTACTGTTTTTTCTGTCACATTTTATTCATTGGAGGCAAGTCTGTAAGTTCCACCCATGTTAAGGGCAGGGGCCCCATCTTTTGAAGGAATGAATATCAAAGAATTTGTGAATTATGTTTGTTTATTTATTTATTGCACTGGGGATTGAACCTAGGGCTTAGTACATGCTAGGCTAACACTCTATCACAGACTTACATCCCCAGTCTGTGAATTATGTTTTAAAACCACCATAGAGAGCTCAGTGGTAGAGCACTTGTCTAGCATGTGCACGGCTCTGGGTTTGACACCCAATACTGCAAATAAATAAATAAAACTATAGATGGTATGCCAAAAGTAAAAAATTTGAATTTTCCTATTGATAAAAATTAATATTTAGCCAGGTGCGGTGGCGCACACCTGTAATCCCAGCACTTTGGAAGGCTGAGTTCAAAGCCAGCCTCAGCAATGGTGAAACACTAAGCAACTCAGTGAGACCCTATTTATTTAGGGCTGAGGATGTGACTCAGTGGTCGAGTACCCCTGAGTTCAGTCCCTGTTCCAAAAAAAAAAGTTGTTCTTCAAAAGATATAGGAAAGGGGCTGGGATTGTAGCTCAGCGGTAGAGCGCTTGCCTTGCATGCGTGAGGCCCTGGGTTCGATCCCCAGCACCACATACAAAGCAATAAAATAAAGACATTGTGTCCATCAACAACTAAAAAGTTATTAAAAAAAAAAAAAAAAAGATATAGGAAAGGAGGCTAGGGTATGGCTCAGTGGTAAAGCACTTGCCTAGCATGTGTGAGGCACTGGGTTTGATTCTCAGCACCACATATAAATAAATAAAATAAAGATCCATTGACAACTAAAAAATATTTTTAAAAAATATATAGGAAAGGAATAAAGGGAAAATTAAATTTAAAAGTTATAGCAAGAAACACACAGAAACTGCATTTGGTAAGCCCAATACCCTTATGGTAATGCTTCAAAATTATCTGATGTGTTTGGAAGGCAAAGACTTTCAGAGGATAGTAAAATTTAGAGATTTGGATCTGGTCCTTCTTGGGTTTAAAGGCGCTTTGCCTTGATCCAAAGCCTCAAAGCACAGGACAGAATAAGAAGTTAAGTAAAAAGTATTAAGTCTCTCTTGATGTGTGTGATTATTGCCAACTAGGATAAAAGCTATGTATAGAAGACTATTATCTTTTTCCCCTTTCTTTTCTATCTAGTTTAGTGCTCAACAGTGGAACTAACAGAAATCAAAGTTTAAAAATATGGCTAGCCTTCATTTCAAGTTTCAATTTATAATTACACAAGTGCTGAAACTAAATCCCTGTCTTCTGATTCTGCTATGCAACAAGCTAACAGAATTTTATAGTTTTAATTCTACTAACCTGCTAAACAAAAAGCAAGATTTTACAGATCCTGGCATTGTCTAATAATTTTTTAAAATTCAAACAACCCTAAAACACAATACTATACTTCCCTTTAATTAATCAAATAAAAAAAACTTCCAATAAAAGGAGATAAAGTGAGCACATCTGAGACCTTTTGCAGAGTAAAGGATCTATGACTATTATAGAACTATCAGAGCTCAATTACCCTGAACTTCCATCACATTTAAGTGATCAGAATAAACAGTCTGCTGTCCAGATGAGGCTGGTTCCTATAAGGATATGGCCTAGATGAGACTGCTGACTTTTACTGAACTCCTTGGGGAGGAATTATACATATTAACTCCAACATGCTTTACCAGGATCCAATCCTCTCATTCACTGGACCTCACTCTGAGGTATTCTTTTAATATTAGGATCTTCAAAGCCATTAAATGAGCAGTGAAGGGAGAAAGAAAAAGATAACATTTGGAGATCTGAATAAATTTCAATAAATATTTGAAGCTGGGCATGGTGGTACATGCCTGTAATCCCAGCAGCTTGGGAAGCTGAGGCAGGAGGATGGCAAGTTCAAAGCCAGCCTCAGCAACTTAATGAGGCCCTAAGCAACTTGGTGAGACTCTGTCTCAAAATAAAAAATAAAAAGGGCTAGGTATGTGGTTAAGTGCCCCTGGGTTCAATCCCTGGTACCAATAAATTAAAAAATAAATGTTTGAATACATGTAAAACAATGTGCTAAGGACTGTTGATACCATGGTATATAATCAGCTCTAAATTTTTCTTTTTTTAAAAAAATTTTTTAGTTATAGATGGACACAATATTTATTTTTATGTGGTGCTGAGGATTGAACCTAGTGCCTCACACATGCAAGGCACGTTCTGTACCACTAAGGTCCAACCCGAGCCCTCTAAATCCTTCTTTATACTGCATTGTAGTACTGTTTATATTAGGACTTTACTATATCTAGAATTTATTTTGATGTGAAATAGTGATAGTATTTCTTATTTTTCCAAATGAATAATCCATTTTCCCAACACCCATTATTTAATAACCCATCATATTTATCATGTCATATTTAGTCATATATCAAACTAATCCTTATATATGGGGATCTGTTTCTAGGCCCTACATTCTGTTTCTGATTTGCCTATCCTGATGCCAATACTAATTGCATAGCAATTACCATGACTTTTAAAATCAGTTTGTCAAGTTCCTAGAAAAATACAGTTGGGTGTTTGATTTTATTGCATTAGAACTCACAGATCAATTAGGGAAACAGATTTTTTTATATTGAGTCCTCCTACACATAAATATATTTCTCCATCCATTTATATCTTCTCCAAGGTTTTACAATAAAACTTAAAATTTTTCCTTATAAATATACATATTTTGTTAGGTTTATTACTATTTTGTTGTATATAACATTTAAAACTAAGTTTTCTCACCATTTATGGCTGAACTATAGAAATATATTTGATCTCGTGTATTGACCTTTTCTTCTCCAGTGCTGAGGATTGAACCCAAGCCCTCACTCATGCTAGGAAAGCAAGCACTCTACCACTCAGCTCTATCCCCAGCCTTTTTCATTTTATTTTGAGACAGGGTCTCACTAAGTAGCCAAGGCTGGCCTCGAACTTGCAAGTCTTCTGCCTTGGCTCCCAAAGTACCTGGGATTACAGGTGTGTATCACTATGCCATGATCAATTTATGGTTATATACTTTAAAGTTTCTTATGAATATAAGTATATTTACTGTCAGTGTTTCTTCCTTTTCAGTTTTTATATCTCTTGTCTTGACTTACTGGCCTGTGTAGACCTTCTTGTAAAATGCTGAATAGTAATAGTAATAGTAGATATCCCTATCTTCTTCCTGGTTTTAGAGAGAATTGTATAAAGTTTTTTTTCAATATTTTTAGTTGTAGATGAACACAATACCTTTATTTTATTTATTTATGTTTATGTGATGCTGAGGATCAAACCCAGTGCCTCACACATGCTAGGCAAGTGCTCTACTACTGAGCTACAACCCCAGCCCATATAAAGTTTTAATGTTGGAAATATGTTAAATTTAAGTTTTTTGTAGATTTACGTCAACAAATTAGGAAAGTTTTTAGTTTGTCAAGAGCTTTTATCATGAATGACCACTGAATGCAAGCCTATCAAGATGATAGTAGTTTTCCTCCTCTAATCTATTAATAATTAGGCAACTTACATTGATTTTTAAAATATTTTTATAATGTTAAACTACCCTTGCATTCCTGGAATAAATTCAACCAGATCATGCAAATTAGTCAATACACTGCTGGATTCAGTTTACCAATAATTTACTTAGACTTCTATTTATTTAGTCTATGAAAATGAATGAGGTTTGCCTTTGATTTCCTCTCTGCTTGTCTGGTTTGGGGATCAAATTATCACTTTGGAGATACTTTCACTTTTTGTGTTCTGGAAAAACTTACTAAGATTTAAATATGATTTTTGAAAATTTGAAAGAACACCTAACTAAAGACACAGGTCAGGTGCTTTAACTATAGACTTTCTTTAATGGCACTTTCAGCAACAAATAGAATATCCATCTAACAATGGTTGCATCAATAAAAACATTTATTTCTTCTAATAAAAAATCCTCCCAGAGATTGTCTGTCCATGTCCTGCCTGAAATACCATGATTGTTTATGAAAAGTATCTTTAATAAAGCTGGACATAGTTTGGCTTGGGAAAAACAAAAATCCTCCCAGAAAGAGTATTAACACCTGAGTGTTCTTACTCTTTTTTCCCCCCCATTTTTTTTTATAATGTCTTTATTTTATTGCTTTGTATGTGGTGCTGAGGATCGAACCCAGGGCCTCACGCATGCGAGGCAAGCGCTCTACTGCTGAGCTACAATCCCAGCCCCCCCCCCATTTTTTATGTGTTCTTTTTAGATATACATGACAGTGAAGTGTATTTTGACATATTATACATACATGGAATATAACTTATTATATTCTTACTCTTGATGGTATTGCATCTGCATGATACTGTAACAGAAAGTAAAATGTCTGTACTATATATCTAAACTGGCTCAAATTTATGCAGGAACAAAACGGCAGATAAAGAATGAATTTGGGGGCTGGAGAAGGTGGCACACGCCTGTAATCCCAATGGCTCAGGAGGCTGAGGCAGAAGAATCTTAAGTTCAAAGCAGCCTCAGCAACGGCGAGGCACTAAGAAACTCAGTGAGACCCTGTCTCTAAATAAAATACAAAATAGGGCTGAGGATATGGCTCAGTGGTTGACTGGCTCTGAGTTCAATCCCTGGTACCCCACCCTCCAAAAAAAGAGTGAACTTTTGGCCAGGTGTATGCTGGTAATCCCAGAGGCTCAGGAGGCTGAGGCAGAAGAATCTCAAGTTTAGAGCCAGCCTCAGCAACTTAGCGAGGCCCTAAGGAAATTAATGAGACCCTGTCTCAAAATAAAACATAAAAATCAGCTAGGAATGTGGCTCAGTGGTTTAAGTGCCCCTGGGTTCAATCCCTGGTACTGAAAAAACAAACAAAAAAAAACAAAACTGAACTTTTGAAAAAACCAAAACTGAACTATAGGTATTTTGATGCTTGAGACAGGTCCAATGCACTGAACAACAGTTTATGAACAGGTAAAAAACAGAATTAGAGACCATTCTAATCCTAGCTTGCCTTCCTTGTAATGTAGGTACAAGGTCCAAATCTTGTACCTTTTATATTTTTATATTCTAAGGGGATAAGTAATATATAGTGCATAAAAAGTATATATAGAATAAAAGGTTTAATCTTCAGATGGGTACAGTGGCACATACCCTTAATCCCAATGGCCCAGAAGGCTGAGACAGGAGGATCGAGAGTTCAAAGCTAGCCTTACGGGGGGGAGGGGGGGGGCCGAGGTGCTAAGAAACTCAAAATAGGACTGGGGATGTGACTCAGTGGTTAAGTGCCCCTGAGTTCAAGCCCTGGTACCACAGTAAATAAACAAATAATAAAAAATTTAAAAAATATAAAAGTTTAATCTTGCCAGCTTCAGCAACGGCGAGGCACTAAGCAACTCAGTGAGAACCTGTCTCTACAGAAAAACATGAAATAGAGCTGGGGAGGTGGCTCAGTGTTCGAGTGCCCTTGAGTTCAATCTCTAGTACCAAAAAAGAAAAATTAAGTTTAATCTTTATTTTGTTCTAAAGTAGAATGAGAATAGTGATACAAATATAAGGTAGTATGCCCAGTCTGAGACTATTTTGTTTTGGCCCTTATTTTGAAAATAAAAATTGACAGGGCTGAGGCTGTAGCTCAGTGGTAGAGTGCTTGCCTAGCATGTGTGAAGCACTGGGTTCAATCCTTAGCACCACATAAAAATAAACAAATTTTAAAAAAGGCATTCTGTCCATATACAACTACAAAAAAATTTAAGAAAAAATTGCCAAATTTTCTGCATGATCCTAAAAGTACATTTAGCCAGGCACGGTGGTACATTCCTATAATCCTAGCAGTTAGGGAGGCTGAGGCAGGAGGATTGCAAGTTCAAAGCCAGCCCCAGCCTCCTGGGTTCAATCCCCAGTACCAAAAAAAAAAAAAAAAGTACATTCAGATATTTGTACATGTTACTAGGTATCTGTTGTTTGCTAATAGGGATATCAAAGATCTTCCCAATACATAGCTGGGGCATTTTGAAATTTTTTCCTGTCTTTTGGAATAAGGTTGTGAAAGGGCACGGGTGTGTTGGGGAGATGGAACCATAAACAACTTAAACTAGGCAGTACCATAGTCTCTTTCACAAGATAAAAGTGGGAGGAGGTGAAGAGGGCCAGAATTTGGTAATTTAAGGTGACAGACACTAATAATAAGTGTCTTTGAATTTAAAAGCTGAAGCAAGAGAGGACATAATTAAATTACATGAGGACAAAGAGGGATAGAGAAAGACTAAAAGGTGCTCTCAGGTCAGCCTTCCACTACAGGTGAGTACTGTTCTCAGGGAGTTCCCTAGAGAGTCTTCTACCATCAAGTGACATTTGAGGTATTAAACATGTGAGATAGGATTGGACATCTTGAGCATATGATCCTTAAGGGCTGACAGTACACCCTTCCTGCTGAACTAGTTTCTTATCCTAGAGTCTAATTCCTGAGCTCAGGTGTTCTCCTATTCTCCAGTACTTTTCAAAGTTCTATCGTTCTGTTAACTAAAAAGAATGAGGAAGAACTATCAGCTTCTGCTTTGGGGCATGCAATTTATCTCCAGAAAATTTCTTAGCCTGGGAGAAGTGAGAAAGAAATATATATTTACCAACTGTGTACTATATGCTAAACAGAGTACTAGGTGTAATTGAATTTAATCTTCATAACACTGTCACTCAAGTATTTTTATTGCAAAGAAAGAAACTGAAGCTTAGAGAGGCCAAGAAACTTGCCCCCTTAAGAAGTCAAAGAAATGAAATGCAAGTGAATTCTGACTTCAAAGCCTCAGTGTTGAAGCCTCTACCAGAGTAAGGGATCCCTCCCAATAAGTGTTCAAGCCTGGATGTTTGCCTCTTAGTAATGCATCATCTCCTTGCCTCAGTATCATTTCCACAACAAAGTAATGACTTTTTACTGAAAAACTTAAATATTCTGCATACTCCAAATCCGACAAAACCACAAAAGTTTATGGCCTGCAGAAATATTAGGGTACACGTTTAAAATTCTAACAGGCTAAAAGGAAGTACACTAAGCTTGCCAACAATAAGTTTTTTAAAAAGAAAAATCACTTCCTCCTTCATTTATTGGAATTGCTTGGAAACAGTAGTCCGGAAATCCCCTTCTTTGATTTGTGGTAGTTATGTGGCTAACTTGTTCCCAAAGAACAGAATTTATCATGCTTTATCATTTGAAACTTTTGATATTTTTTCATTCTTCCTAAATAGAATGTAGTTTGTGTTATTTTAAAAGTTTCCACAGGACAAGAATGTGTTTTAGGGCTAGGGCTGTAGATCAGTGGCAGAGCACTTGCCTGGCATGTGTGAGGCACTGGGTTCGATCCTCAGCATCACATAAAAATAAACAAATTAAATAAAGGCATTCTGTCCATCTACAACTACAAATTTTTTTTTAAAAAACAATGTATTTTAGTCCCTTTTCTATATTCTGAGAAAAATGAAGCTACAAGCAAAGAATATCTAATTACTAGTTTTTTTCTTTGTACTGGGGATTGAACCTGGGGACACTTTACCACTGCACTAAGTCCTCAGCCCTTTATTATTACTATTATTATTTTGAGACAGAGTTTTGCTAAATTGCTGAGGCTGTCTTCAACTTGTGACCCTCCTGCCTCAGCCTCCCAAATCACTGGGATTACAGGCATGTACCACCAGGCTCAGCCCTAATTATTTCTTACACCTTCCACATTCACTTCAATGATAACTTATCCTAGAAATTATAGAAAGATAGTTTTACTACACACATATTTCTAATTAGTGTATTAGATGTTTGGGAAGAATGCAAATTATTCATTCAATTTCAGCTATACAAATTCAGCCCTTTTTCATAATATTCAAGAATAACCTGTCTTTTTTTAACCAAAGTAAAATAAATTACTTTCATTACTAAAAGGTTGCCAAATACATATTGTTAAATTGAATAGAACAGGATGTCCAAAAATAGACCCACACAAATGTATTTAATTTTCAACAAAGGAGCCAAGGCAATTCAATGGAGGAAATTATAGCCTTTTCAACAAATGGTGTTGAAACAACTGGATATCCACATAGAAAAACCTTGACCCTTTGCCTCTACCATTTGTCAAAAAATTAACATGCATCAGGCAAGGGAGCCCATGCCTATAATTCCAGTTACTTGGGAGGCTGAGGCAGGAGGATCTTGAGTTCAAGGCCAGCCTTCAGCAATTTAGCAAGAGTCTCTCAACATAAAAAAATAAAAAGGGTTGGGGATATAGTTCAGTGGTAAAGTGCCTCTGGGTTCAAACTCCAGTACTAAAAATAAATACATAAATAAAATAACTTGAAGTAGTCAATAGGTCTATATTTAAGAGTTAAAACTATAAAACTTCTATAACTATAAAACATGACAAAATCTTTGACAAAGATTTCTTAGGATGCAAAAGCCACCAGCTATCAAAGAAAAAAATTAATAAATCATACTTCAATTTATAAACAAAATTTTTACAACTCTATAATAAGGCAAATAACCCAATTAATAATGGGCAAAAAATGTGAACAGATTCACATTTCACTTCACTACAGAAGATATGTGAAAGGAAAATAAACACATGGAAAGATGTACATTACTAGTTATTAGGAAAATGCAAATTAACCACAAAGAGATATCACAGCACCTGCTAGAATAGCTACAATTTAAAAATACAGCAATACCAAGTACAGTGCAGGATGAGGATCAACTAGAACTCTCATATACTACTGGTGGGAAGGCAAAAATAGTACTCCCACTTTGGAAAAGTTTGGCAGATTTTTATTTAACTAAAAAAATTTTTTTAGTTGTAGATGAACACAATATCTATTTTTAAATTTATTTTTGTGTGGTGCTGAGGATCAACCCAATGCCTCACACACTAAAGTGGTGGTGATAGAGGCAAGTGCTCTACCACTGAGCTACAACCCCAGCCCTGGCAGATTTTTAAAAAATTAAATGTGCAATACCTAAGGAATTCCACTCCTAAGTATTTACCCCCAGAGAAATGAAAACATGTGTTCTTAGGTAAGACTGTTAGGCAAATGTTCATAGCAGTCTAATTCATAAGTTCCCAAACTAGAAATAACCTATATGCCCACCAACTGGTGAGTTGATAAATTGTGCTATGTCCATACAATGGAATATACTACTTAGTATTAAAAAGGAATGAACTATGGATACATGCAACAACACAGATAATCCCCCAAAACATGCTAAGTGAAAAAAGCCAGAGCCAGTCACAAAAGATTACATATATTTTCTATATCATGTACAACCAAAAACTGGGAAGTTATAATACATGTATACATGATATGTCAAAATACATTCTACTGTCATGTATAACTAAAAAGAACAAATAAAAAATACTTTAAAAAGATTAAATATATTTATATGAAAGTTGGGCGTGTTGGTATGGACCTGTAGTTGCAATGCTAGGGAGACTGAGGCAGGAAGATGGCTTGAGCTCAGGATTTGGAGACCAACTTGGGCAACTTTGCAAGACTCCATCTCAGAACAAAACAAAACAAAAAACAAGTAACAAAAATATGTATATGATATTCAGGTAAAATCAAAATGATAATGACAGAAAGCAAATAAGTTCCTGGGGTTGGGGGAGGAGAATTTTGCCAAAGGGGCACAAAGAACAGTCTGAGAACAACAGAACTATATCTAAATTGTGCTGGTGGTTTCACTGCTGTGTATATTGTCAAAGGTGTAAAAAAATACATAAAAATGTATTAATGAAAATTGATAAATCTTAATGTACATAGAATATATTCAAGAAAGTTCATTTATTTTTATTTTTATTTTTTGTGGTACTGGGTATTTAACTGAGGGGTGCTCTACTATTGAGCTACACCCCTCTTTTTCATTTTTATTTTGAGATGGGGTCTCACTGTGTTGCCCAGGCTGGCCTTGAATTTGAGATCCCCTGCCTCAGTTTCCCCAGTCACTGGGGTTATAGGTGTGCAGTACCACAACCAGCTAAGAAAGCTGATTTTTAAAACATGGTCTTCTTCCTTCATAACAGAAATTTAGGTTAGATATGAGAAAGAAATTTCTGATAATGTGGCCTTTTTTTTTAAATTTTTTTTTAGTTGTCGATGAACACAATGTCTTTATTTTATTGCTTTGTATGTGGTGCTGAGGATCGAACCCAGGGCCTCACGCATGCGAGGCAAGCGCTCTACTGCTGAGCTACAATCCCAGCCCCATAATGTGGCATTTTTACATATTTCCTCTCATAGACTTTTCTTTTTTTCTTTATGGTGCAGGGGATGGAACTCAGGATCTGAAGAACTTGGGGAATGGGCTAGGCATGGTGGTGCATGCCTGTAATCCCAGTGGCTTGGGATGCTGAGACAGGAAGATTATGAGTTTAAAGCCAGCCTCAGCAAAAGCGATGCTCTAAGCAATTCAGTAAGACCCTGTCTCTAAATAAATTACAAAATAGGGCTGGGGATGTGGCTTAGTGGGCCACTGCCCCTGAGTTCAATTCCTAGTACTCAAACAAACAAACAAGAAGAACATGGGGCAAGCACTACTAAGACTGTGGATAATATTCAGAAGATTTTTCTATGGATTATTTCCGCAGACATATGAATATTTTCATTTTACCAAACACTTCATGGATTATACCTTTATGTACCATAGGAAGAAGAGGGAGAAAAGGCCATTTACATTCCTGGTTTATCAGCTGAATAAGAAGCGCCATTTTTCAAGGCATAGTGGCAGTCACCTGTAATCCTAACCTCTCAGGAGGCTAAGCAAGAGGATCACAAATTCAAGGTCAGCCTCAGCAACTTAGTGAGACCCTGTCTCAAAATAAAAAACACAAGGGCTAGGGATGTGGATCAGTAGTTAAGTGCCCCTGGGTTCAATCCCTGGTGCCCCTCCCTGCCAAAAAAGTGCCATTTGATTGAATTTCCAAAAGCTGGATACTAGGAAAGAACACGTAATTTCTACTAAGAAACTGTAGAAAGGATTAAATTACTTGTCCAGGAAATACAAAGGTGGTAGAAAATGGGAACAGATTTTCTTTTTGTTTTTTCTTTCTTTCTTTCTTTCTTTTTTTTTTTTTTTTGGTACTGGAGATTGAACTCAGGGGCACTCGACCACTGAGCCACATCCCCAGCCCTATTTTGTGTTTTATGTAGAGACAGGGTCTCACTGAGTTGCTTAGCACCTCGCCATTGCTGAGGCTGGCTTTGAACTCACGATTCTCCTGTCTCAGCCTCCCTAAGTGCTGGGATTACAGGCTTGCGCCACCGTGCCCGGCTTCTTTCTTTTTTTTTGCGCTGAGCTACTCAGCCCCTAAGAATGAACATTTGTCAACACTGTAGTAGGTAATACCAAGTATTCATATAAATTTTGTTGGGGAGGGGATTAAATCCAGGGCCTTGCACATGCTAGGCAAGTGCTCTACTATTAAGCCACATCCACAGCCCTGTATACATTTTTCTTGAACTTCACATCATCCCTAAAATATATATAATGCTCATTGGTGTGTTGACAAACAATGGAGTCTTCAAAGAGATGTAAATTGATTCCAAATGCTTTCAGTGATTTTTCTGAACTCCTATGTTTGCAATTCAATCTTTCATAATTCTAATAAAAATGTTTCCAATGTATTTCTTGTCATTAAAGTCTGATGTGATCTACTATTAAACTGCAATTTCTCATCCTCATACAAATTCATGAAAATGGAACTTCTTTCAGTTTTAGTACTACTGATTGAAGTAGTACTATCTTTTTTAGCTTTTGGATATAGTCACAGTGATTATAACATTGATTTTACATTATCTATACAACCCTGAAAACCATTCAAATTAATTTCATGTTTTAAAATTTCACCTAAGTGATAGAATTTTTTCCCACCAGTTATCCATGGGGAAGTTAGTTCTTCATAAGTCCACAGAGGTGGTTCTAAAAAAAAATCATGATAATTAAAAATGTTTTGTCAAGCTAGGAGTGAATGTAGCTCAGTGGTAGTGTGCTTCCCTAGCATGCACAAAGCCCTGAGTTCAATTTACACACAACAAAAAATAAACCAAAACCCTCCCACTGTTTCTAATAAGATAAATGCATTACTTTTTAGTAGCTATTCCTTGGCAGAGCTTTACATTTGTTTTTATTAAATGGAATGACATTAAACTTATAATTTAAAGATTTAATGAATCTTCAACCTGAAATTCATGCTTTTTTCAGTACTGAGGAATGAACCCAGGGACGCTTTACCACTGAGTACATCCCTAGTCCTTTTTATTTTTTATTTTAAGATAGGGTCTCACTAAGTTATCAAGGTTAACCTCAAACTTGCAATCCTCCTGCTTCAGCCTCCCAAATTGCTGGGATTACAGGTGTGTGCCACCATGCTCAGCAGAGATTCATGCTTTCTAATACTAACTTTTAAGTTTTCCATAGCTTTTGTGGAGCATTTGATTCATTTATCTACTTTCTGAATGTTAGTTGATCTTGACTGCAATGCAATAGTGTAATGAAAATTCTTGAAGAAAATCCATCATTGGAGCAAGTCTTGGAAGAAATGTTAGACAATCTCTTTACCATAAAGGAATAAAAAAATGAGAAAAACGTGTGTATGATGCAAGAAACACATGCCACACAACAGTGGCAGTTGATAAACTACATGCTACTGAGCTCAACCCCAACACCTGGCCAGTTTTAATCACTTCAAGTTTTTATTTACAGTTTGTAATTCAGTTCCACTTTTATTGGATCAAAAAGTAGAAAGAATTTTATCCAGAATTTAAAAGATTATTGATTTGTTTCATTTCAGATACTGAATTGAAATTGATAGTGCCAAATAATGACATTAGGAAAACTTTTTTTAAATACATATTTTTTTAGTTGTAAATGAATCTTTTTATTTATTTTTTTACTTATTTTTATGTGGTGCCAAGAATCGAACCCAATGCCTCACACATGCTAGGCAAGCACTTTCCCACTGAGCTACAACCCCAGCCCAGAAAAACTTTTAACAAATTTGTAGTCATTCCCATCTTCTTTCCTACTTAACATACAAGCACCATTAGAAGAAAATGAAATTCACTTTCAAATATTCATTGTTAAAGCCACAATCATTTAAATTAGACAATAATATATTGGAAATACACTCTTTATTGCAGCTGACATCAGATCTTTTTTTAAAATTATTTTTTAGTTGTCAATGGACTTTTATTTTATTTATATGCCATGCTGAGAATTGAACCCAGTGCTTCACACATGCTAGGCAAGCACTCTACCACTGAGCCACAACTCCAGCCCCAACACCAGATCTTTTAAAGCAGTCTGATTTAACTGTATACTAGAGGTAAATCACCAGTTTTTTTGTTTGTTCGTTTGTTTACTTATTTTTATGTGGTGCTGAGGATCAAACCCAGCGCCTCACACATGCTAGGCAAGCGCTTTACCACTGAGCCACAACCCCAACCTTTGTATTTTCTTTTTAGTTGTAGATGGACACAATACTTTTGTTTAGTTGTTTTTTTTTTTTTTTTAATGAGACGCTGGGGATCAAACCCAGTGAGGCATGCTAGGCAAGTGCTCTACCACTGAGCCACAACCCAAGCCCTGTTCTGCTATTTTTGTGGCACTGAACTGTATATGTGAACAATTGCCTATTTACTCATTTTTTTCTCTTTTAATTAAAAGATTATTGACTTGTTTCATTTCAGATACTGAATTGAAAAGCCACAACCAGCTAAGAGAGCTGATTTTTAAAACACGGTCTTCTTCCTTCATAACAGAAATTTAGGTTAGATATGAGAAATCCCAGCATTGCTGGGATTACAGGTGTGTGCCACCACTCTCACTTAATTCTCATCCCCCTGATGAGATAAAGGTCTATTATGTTTTACTAAACTATAGAGTATTAAGATTTTCCATAGTATTTTTAAAATATATATATTTTATATATATATATATATATATATATATATATATATATATATATATATATTTTAGTTGTAGATGGACACAATGTCTTTATTTTATTGCTTTGTATGTGGTGCTGAGGATCAAACCCAGGGCCTCACGCATGCGAGGCAAGCGCTCTACCGCTGAGCTACAATCCCAGCCCTCCATAGCATTTTAATCTTTTGTTTATAAACTAATTGAAAATCAAGACATTAGTTGGTTCTTTTAACATATATTGAATTTGGGGCTGGGATTGTAGCTCAGCGGTAGAGTGCTTGCCTCGCATGCGTGAGGCCCTGGGTTTGATCCTCAGCACCACATACAAAGCAATAAAATAAAGACATTGTGTCCATCTACAACTAAAAAAAATTTTTTAAAAAAACATATATTGAATTTTAGTATAGTCTTCAGAAACATCATGGTTTTTCAAAAAAAATTCTTTTCTTTCTTATTTATTTTTTGGTGGTACTGGGAATTGAACCCAGGGTACTCTACCACTAAGCTACATCCCAAACCCTTTTTATTTTTCATTTTGAGACAAGGTCTTACTAAGTTGCCCAGGCTGGTCTTGAATTTGAGATCCTCCAGCATTGCTGGGATTTCAGGTGTGTGCCACCACTCTCAGTTAATGAATACTTTTTCATTGCAACGATCTGGAAGTACAAGGCTATTTTTTTCCCTGACTGGGAATCCAAAGCCTCCTGCATGCTAGGCAAGTGCCCTATCAATGAGCTACATCCCTATTTCCTTTTATAAAAATTTTTGAAACAGGCTTTTACTAAGTTGCCCAAACTAGACTTGAACTTGTGATCCTCCTGTCTTAATTTCCCAAGTAGTTGGGGCTTTCACTGTACAGGGGTCCAAACAGGTTTCCAGGAGAAGAGGAACCTCTACTTGAACCTTCCAGGTTCTGTCACAGAAAATAATTTAAGGATGTTTCAGATATGAGTAGCAGAGCAAGAGATTTATTATAAAGGAGAAAGTACACACTTGAAAATAGGAGTGCTGGCACTCAGAAAATTTATCTGTCTTGTTCTGAGGTTTTAACATTTATACAGGGACAGTAGCTAAAGGGCTGAACTACAGGTAGAGTCAGGACAGTATTACACAATTTTGTGCCAGTTTTCCTTGCACTCATGCATTGCCCTGGCATGTTCTAATCTACTTCCTAAATAACATGTCTCATTAGCATCTTAAATCTCCACCCAGGGCCATTACTATTATAGTGTATTGCTATTATAATGAGGCTATGGTCATTTTCTGGTCACCAAAGTCTTTAATGTATATCCTCCCTAAAGATTCCTCCAGATGCCTTGCTGGTTATCTTGTGGATCTGTTGCTTTTTCATCAGCCAATCAGCAAGCGGCCAGCAAGGACACAGGCTAGGTTGCTCATGATGTTTGTTGTGCATTCCAACAGTTTATGAGCATTTCTCTTTTGAGAATCAGTGTTCTCTCTGCATCCCTAAATTCCCATCTCAGGATTATAGGAATGTCCTATTTTTGTTTATTTTTGTGGTACTGGGAATTGAACCCAGAGGTGCTCTATCACTGAGCTACATCCCCAGGCAATTTTTTTTTTTCTAATTTTGAGACAGGGTCTCATTAAGTTGCCCAGGCTGGCCTTGAACTTGATATTCTCCTGCCTCAGTCTCAGAGTTGCTGGGATAATACCTGTGCACCACATCACTAGGCCTTGTGCCTGTTTTTAATTTGATCAACACGATTTCTTCAATGAGTGGTCTTTCGACAGTTTTGAAATTTGTTCCCATTGTCTTATACATCTTATAATTTTCATCTGTTTTTTTCTTCTCAGGTTTAAAAATCACTTTTCATTACTTCTAAATCAGATTTCATTTCTACTCTTATTTTATGTGCCAAACCCTTAAATGCAATGGGCTTGAATCTCTTAACACTGTAGACCCATTTAAAGACTGTTCTGATTGTCACAAATCATAGTACCTGAAAACACTTTTAAACTGATTGTCTTAAAAATGAAAGTTCCCCAAAGACAAAACAGGAATAATTATTATGACTAATTATGATTGAAATGACTGTAATTCTATAGAAATGCTGTGCTCTTTGTATTTTCCATCGTTAGTGCAGTTTGAATGAATGTGTATAGTTCAGAGGTCTTCATGTTCACATTTTGCAACTAGGTAAATGATCTCATCATTTGAGCTTAAATTCAGTTGTATTTATTTATTTATTTATTTATTTATTTGTATTAGGGATTGAACTCAGAGGGGCTTAACCATTGAGCCAAATCCCGAGCCCTTTTTTATATTTTGTTTAGTTTTTATTTAGAGACAGGTTCTCGCTGAGTTGCTCAAGGCCTCTGTAAGTTGCTGAGACTGGCTTTGAACTCACCATCCTCCTGCCTCAGCTTCCCAAGCTGCTGAGATTATAGGTGTGTGCCACCGTGCCCGGCTTGAATTCATTTTTTTTTTTTAAGTATTTTTTTAGTTGTTGATGGACCTTTATTTTATTCATTTATTTATATGTGGTGCTGAGAATCGAACCCAGGGCCTCACACATGCAAGGCAAGTGCTCTGCCACTGAGCCACAACCCCAGCCCTTGAATTCATTTTTAATTTTAATTTTATATTATATAATGTGTAGACAGTTCCCTGTTATCTGCATTTAGAAGTATACACAATATAAATATTTTAATTCTGTAAGTAATTTTTGTAATTATGATGTAACTCTATCCTATCCTTAAAACATTTAAAATAAACTATATGCAAAAAAAAAATCACTCTGTTCTGGAATGGGTCAGAATTTGAAAAACATCTTTGTGCTACATTAGGAAAATTTACAATACCACTTGGGAACTAATGTCAAATTTCTGTTAATGATTTTAATATGATTTTAAAAATAACATGAATTTATTTTCATGTTATTTTACAAATAACATGAATTTTCATTTGCTTTTAAGTCTATACGTATATCTGCATTATGACTTATTATTTCTATTCTTTTTTAATTTTGTTTTTTAGTTGTTGATAGACCTTTATTTTATAAGCAGTGTTGAGAATCGAACCCAATGCCTCACACATACCAGCAAGCACTCTACCACTAAGCCACAACCCCAGCCCATGACTTATTTCTTGAAAACCAGCCTCAATTATTCTTTTTTTTTTTTTTTTTTTGGTGCCAGGGATTGAATTTGGGGGTACTCAACCACTGAGCCATATCTGCAGCCCTATTTTGTGTTTTATTTAGAGACAAGGTCTCATTGAGTTGCTTTGCGCCTTTGCTGAGGCTGGCTTTGAACTCGTGAATCTCCTGGCTCAGCCTCCCAAAGTGCTGAGATAACAGGCATGTGCCACAGTGGCCGGCTCAATTATTCTTTTTCCAACAATATTTCACAAGATCAGACTATGAGTAAATGCTTGATTTATTCCTGAGAGTTCTGAATAGACTTGGAAAGAGATACATGAAACATCATATAGTATTTTCACCACAGAAATACAATGGACAATAACCTCAATAGCAGAATTAGCAAAATGAAGTAAAACACCCTTAATAGCAAGTGATGAGGTTAGACTACTTATAACTCTTCACATAATTTAACTATGAGCTTATATAATTTGATTTTAATAGTGGTTGTGTTTAACAACTGGCTAAAAAAATACCTGAAAATTTAGCAATCAGTCTTGCAAATGTAAAAGCTCACTAAAGCTCTATTTTCAAAAGGAGGCTTTGGGAAGACAAGCAATTTGTCTGGTGAATAAGTGGCTGAGTCAGGGCTTAAATGTAGGTCCAAAACCCTGGCCCAAGTTTTTTAGTCGTCTTCGTGGAGAATATGGGCCCTATCAGCTTGATTTAAAAAATGTTTTTAATGTTTTTTGGATATATATAGTGAAAGAATTTCATATGTAAGAGAATGCATGGGGGGAGGAGTGCTGAACCCAGGGGTGCTTTACCAAAGAGCCACACCCCCAGTCCTTTTTATTTTTTAAGACAGGGTCTCACAAAGTTGCCAAGGCTGCTCTCTAACTTGCAATCCTGCTGCCTCAGTCTCCTCAGTAGCTGGGATTATAGGCATGTGCCACCATGCCTGGTGAGAATGCATTTTTCTGGAGTACCATCCTATACTGATATCACATGCTCTTTAACATTCCCATGATAGGGCCAGGTGCAGTGGCACATGCCTGTAATCCCAGCAGCTGGGCAGGCTGAGGCAGAAGAATCAAAAGTTTATAGCTCAGTGGTAGAGTGCTTGCCTAGCACATGTGAGGCACTGGGTTCGACTCTCAGCACTACATAAGAATAAATAAATAAATAAAAATAAAGGTATTGTGTCCATCTACAACTAAAAATATTAAAAGAAAAAAAAAGTCTGTGGCCAGCCTGGGAGATTTAGGGAGACTAGGGATGTAGCCTAATGTTAAAGCACCCCTGGGTTCAATCCCCAGTACTACCAAAAAACATTCCTGTTTGGGCTGGGTATATAGCTCAGCAATAAAGCATTTGCCTAACATGCTAGCAAAAGGCCCTGGGATTGAGCTTCACTTTAAAACAACAAACAAACAAAATATATATATATCACCTGTCTACCATTCCCAAGTTACCTGCCATTTTTGCTAGAGTCTTCATGCTTGATACCATTAAAGCAAAATAAGTAGAAGGTCATTAGCCTGGCGTTATTTGTACCCAGAAAACTCTCCTCATAAACTGATGAACTTCGAATACAGCTTCAGCCATTCACAGATAGTCAACCAATCAATTGGTTGTATAACTAGGGATCTCCCATGTGACCATATGCAAATAAAGCAAAGCCTAACTGTATCCAATTAATTAATTTCTTTACTTCCCTATTCAGCCTGTAAAGCTTGTTGCCAAACTGCTGGGAAAGATTGCTGAATATTTCCCTTCTGGTTTTGGGTGCTGCCCTATTCAAGAAACTTTTAATGCTCAAATGAACTGTTTGTCTAAAGTTTTTCTTTTAAACATATCTATCCAGAAATCAGTCTAGGCTAGATATATGAAGGAACAGGGGAACAACTACAAGTCCTCTTCAGAATCTATTGAAAATTGCTCTTCTCCTTAAACATTTTCATTAACTACTTTAGGGAAGTATAAATATGCATGTTTACCACTACTAGTATCCCCCACACGCACACTTTTTTTTTCTTTGCTGTATGGGGGATCTAGGACGGAACTATATGCTCAGCCCCTTACCCCGTTATTATTTTTTTGAGATAGGGTCTCGCAAATTTGCTCAGGCTGGCCTGGAACTTGGGATCCTCCTGCTTCAATCTCCCCAGTAATTGAGATTACCTGGGCGAGCCACCCTGCCTGGCTACCACTAGCCCCTTCTAATATTTAATTAACTGCATGAATTCCAAAAAGGTTCACAAAACTTGTGGTCTGAAACTTTACTCTACTCGGGGTACAGGAAAGAATACTATCAAATGGCATCATGCGGCTGTGCGAAACTGCTACAAGAATTTGGAGAAAGGACAGTCAAAATGCTAGGCCTTGTGAGGGTCTCGAACCCCTTCCCACAGATCCTATTTGGTGCAGGAAAAAGAAAATAGAGCTGTTGGAGAACTTGGACATTATCTACTCTTGTCCAACCCTTTCACTCATGAGGAAAGAAACTGCTCCACTAAGGTGAAGCGACTTAATTCAAGTAGTTCAGCCAGGATAAATTTATAGCTCTTTCCACTACACACCACAGCCTCTTCTAAAATACCCTCCCTGCACAGAACTTACCCTGATAGCACCAGGAACCTAGTTGGCCTACAGCTGAGTTAAGGCAAATCTCTGAGTGGCTCCTGACTCAAAATGAGGTATTCTTGTGTGAGAGGGGCTAATGCCAAAGTGGAGAAACAGTGCGAGCTCCCCGCACTCCTGCGAGCGTAGCGTAGAGACAACTGAGGCCTGAGTGAGGGAACCACGCCCCTCGCAGCGCCGGCAGAGCGAGCAGCCCACAGTAGCCGTGAGCTCAGGGCACGCAGCCGGCGGCGCGCACGCTCGCCCCGAGGCCGTACGGGAGGCGGGCCGGCGTGCGCGCCCCCGCGAGGTGGGCGGGTTCAGAGGCGGAGCTGTGTGCCGGACCGGGGCGGGGCCGCAAGAGCTGTAGGTGCAGCAGCTTGGTTGCGACAGGTGCGCGAGGCAGAACGCCAGGGACCCGTGGCGGGGCAGCTTAGCGCTGAGAAAAGACGGCTTTTACCCAGGTAAGGGCCTTCTCTCTCCACAATCAACTCGAGAGTGCACGGAGACCCTGACTTCGTTCCACACCCTCTTTCTCCCGCGACTTTTGAGGCAGTGGGGAGTACAAGGAACGTGAGCTCCTCCCCTTTGAGGTAAGGGGTCGAGGAGTCACGGATCCTCCGCTCTTATCTCACTTCTAGGCATCGTGCCTGGGGTGGGAATGCTTGTGTAGAGCTGAACCTTTGCTCCGGAGGGCGGGAGCTCATAGGACACCCCTCGTCTGGCATTGGGAACACTCCTTTCTAAGTCGATACTTTTTTGGTGAAGTGGAGGAAAGTGTCAGTTCATCACACGTCAAAATATCCCCCCTGGGAAATATTCTAATATTCAGCTGCTCTTTTTTCTTCATTTTCAGCCATTCCCTCTCTCTTCAGTTTTTCTTCCCTTCGTATTCCTCATTTTAAAAAAGTGTACAGAGAGAGAAAGAGAGGAGAGGGTATTTTGTTGTTGTTGGTTTTTTGTTTTGTTTTTACACTTATAGAACAATACAATGTGGTGCTAGATAATTAGGAACTTAACTTCAGAGTTCCAACTGAACGCTGTTTAAGACACATAGCTTTTTTTTTTTTTTTTTTTTTTTTAATATTTTTTAATTGTAGATGGACACAATGTCTTTATTTTATTGCCTTGTATGTGGTGCTGAGGATCGAACCCAGGGCCTCACGCATGCGAGGCAAGCGCTCTACCGCTGAGCTACAATCCCAGCCCCAAGACACATAGCTTTTTGAGGTATGTTGAGAATATAGCAGTCCTTGCAGCTGATTTATCGTTCTCAAATCGCTACGTGTACATATGCTGGCATCCGTCACTCACATATGTAGGTATTAATATAAGGTAACTGTACACTTTGGCTATGCGTTCTAAAGTTTGAAGTTGTAGGTTCCAGGAGCGAACCATCTGGCACCCTTCCTAGCTTCCTTATATTGCTGCTCACAACACCACTGATCCCACTGAGAGATATTTGAACTACTATTGTTGTGCATTTAATTCTAGCTTTCAAAAATCTTAATTCAGGTGGTTTAACTGACTTGACTTTTCAAGTTAGCCAAAGGCATTTCGGGAGTTTTCAGTTTTTAAAACCATGCCCCCTTTAGGGGGGAGATCTTCCTTTGCACTAGATAATTTTTCTTTTGCTGTTTAAGTGGTTAAAAGGGATGCTTTTTATCCACTAATCCTATTCAGAAATGGTAAATATTTCAGGAACCATGAAATTACAGTTTCTTCTGAGGTCTGTATAGTTATAAGAGAAGATGACCCTTAACATTTTCTAAGTTCCTGTGGACTGACAGCCTAGATGAAGGAGGATCATGGTTCAAGGCGTCCTTCCAAAAGTTATGAAGTTGGTAGAGAGGGAAAAAAAATTAAAATTATATAGAGAGAAAGAATTTTTTTATACTTACAGAACAACACATAATGTGGTACTAGGTAATTAGGAACTTACTTCATATTTTGGACAAAGCATTTATTGTGTTAATCCTGTGGATTCAAAGTTCCAAATATCTCTACTCTTAAAAAGCTTAAAATCAAATGAGTCAGACAGAATCACAGATACAACTTATAGTATTCATAAAGCCAGTTCTATACTAGAGGTCAGGTCAGGATGCTATAGGAACATAGAAAATATAAGTTAAAAAATTCCTCCGGTTTTCTTTAAAAACAGCAACACATAAACCACAATAACAGAAAAACTTTGAGTAGTAATCAATGATTCTCTTCAGTCCTTGTATTTGTATCTCTTACATATTTCTTACCTTGTCTTCCATCAACTCTATGGTCTTTTGAAGATGGGGTTAAATCCTGTCTTTAATTCTATGACAGTTCAGTAAATAGTTGGTGGAGCTCTTTTCACTGTTCAAGTGTGGAAATGTTATCAGGTAGTCCCTGAACTTTCTAGCATCTGAGAACAGTATATTGGCAACACTAGCAAAATAGTGCCATTTTGTAAAAATTACCTCATTGTATAACATTGTTTAACTTGGTACATTCAAGCTTTGTTCCAGACTCTGGTTAAAGGTGGAGCCAAATTTCAACTTAATAATTCTAGGAAGAAAAAGCTTCAGAATTGAAAACACTTCTATTATCAGCATGTTTTGGTGACAGAAAATTTTCCCTAAGGTGCCCTCAAATGTCTTTTTTTGGCTAGGGGTATAGTTCAGTGGTAGAATGTGTGCCTAGCATGTGTGAGGCCCTACATTCAATTCCCAGCACCAGAAAGAAAAGAAAAGGTATATATACATTATACATTTCCTATATGTTGTATACACACACACATACATGTATGTGTGTGTGTATATATGTTTATATATATATTCTTTTTTTAAAAAATATTTATTTGTTGGTTGTAGGTGGACAGAATATCTTTATTTTTATGTGGTGCTGAGGATCAAACCCAGTGCCTCACGCATGCCAGGCGAGCACACCACCACTGCGCCACAACCCCAGCCCCTATATATATTCTTTATATATATATTCTTTCTTTCTTGGGTAGTAGGTAAGTGGGTGAGGAGAAAAGGGTGATAGTATTTGGAGATTCTTTGCACAGTTTTGATGATCTGAAGTTTATAGTACCCTTGAATACTTTTATTAATTACTGTGTACCAGTGTTGTAATATACAGAAGATGGACATGACATTGTTCTTTCTACATAATTATGTTTTTCATTTTTTAAAAAGAGGTTTTGGTATAATAGTGCATACTGTGGTTGTTTCATTTGGGAAAGGAGCCATGGCATTTGGTGGAAACATTTTTGACATTGCATATCCCCTTTCTTTCTGTTTATGCTTCAGAAAAGTGGTCTCCACCAGAAATTTGTGGAAAGGCAGCAGGTATATTTGCATGTGTTTTGAGTCTACAATGATATGTTTTCTTATAATGTTTTCAAGTATAATTTTAATTACTGATACTATTAGGATTTCAAATTCTTGGCTTCTCTTTGCTGTTTTTCACCAATCAACTATATTAACTTAAAACCTCTGTACCAGAGAAATTCATCAAAGACACAAAAAAGGGTGTGGGAGATCATTAGACATTTTTGCCATAAGTGACCACCTACCCACAAATTGAAAGAATTTGTCATTATTTAAGTTGACAATGAAACTAATTTTAAGGCTTTCTTTTTAGATTGGGATTATACCCATCCTACAGATGAGAAACTATGTAATTTGGTTCCTAAGTCAATGATTTCCATAAGAAAAGACTAGCGTTTTTTATGGTTGCTATGGTTTTTCATTGCATTTTTTTGATCAAAAGTTAGAGTACTTCATTTTAGATTGTGTGCAGTGCAAATCTTGAGGTGAGGTTAAATTACTTAACACAAACTCTCAAGGTTCTTTAGTAACAAACCAGTGGTTTCAAATTAAGTGGTTTTTACTTAATGACTCTGGAGTTGAGATTCTGGAGTTGAGTTAAATGGTACTTGTGGTAGGACCATATTGATGTGTTTATGCTGTGGCTAGGTACAAAGGTCTAGAGACTCAAATTATTGTGCTAATGCAGACTTCTTTTCATAAAAAGGACAAAGTCTGACCATAGAACAAACAACAATTCAACAAGTGAAATGATTTCTTTACATTTGAAAACATTTTAGAGACTTCATGTGTCTACTCATAAGATGTTAGCATGATACCATGAAATTTTACATTCTTTCGATTTTCTTTTAAAGAATTTCTTATCCCCTTCCTTCCTCCCTACTTCCCTCCTTCCCTCTCCACCCTCTTCCTTCCTTCTGTTTTTCCAATACTGAGGATTGAAGCAGGGTGCTTTGCCACAGAACTACATCCCCAACCCTTTTTATTTTTTATCTTGAGACAGTCTCACTAAGTTGCTCAGAACCTCACTAAATTGCTGAGGCTGGCCTTGAACTTGTGATCCTCTTGAGTGACTGGGATTACAGGCATGTGCCAACCATGCCCAGATTGATAGAGAAAACTTTATAATCCCTCAAATGTATTTTTGTCTTGCACACCAAAATATTGCCAATTTTTGTTTTGTTACCTATAAATTAGCAATCCTGATATGCTTTTATTTGGGTTTATATTTACACAATCTTTTTTTTTTTCAGTGCCCAGAATAGAACCCTGGGCTTCACACATGATAGACAAGTGCTCTACCACTGAGCTAGATCCTCAGCCCCATATTTTTTTCATAAACTGAAATTCAAGTTAATGTCCCAGGACACCTTTCTGTATCTTCAGTTTTACTGAACAGGTAATGTGGGCTCAGATTCGGTTACCACTTCCAGCACTAGAGGAAATCTGTTGGTCCATGCAGAGTATCTTGTGATTTCCCTCTTAGGATCCCATCACTTTTCCTGTTACCACTTGTTAACATTTGACTAGGTGAACAACTTTTTTGGTTCTTCCTTTCATTTGGTTTTCTTGACATGTCTACCTGGTTCTCCATCTTCTAACTACTTCCTCTCATACTCTTGTATTAACTCAGGCTGTGTGTTTCTTTCTTTTTTTTTTTTTTTAATTTTTTTTTTAGTTGTAGATAGATACAATGTCTTTATTTTTTATTGCTTTGTATGTGGTGCTGAGGATTGAACCCAGGGCCTCACGCATGCGAGGCAAGCGCTCTACCGCTGAGCTACAATCCCAGCCCCAGGTTGTGTGTTTCTTAAATGCAGATGTTTCCCATAGCTCTGTCCTGCATCCTGTTCTCCCTATACTCTCTCCCTATGCAATCTGATCTATTCCCCTGACATTAGCCATCACCTCCAAGTGAGTGATTTGCAAAAGTATCTTTTCTTTTTTTTTTTTGGTACTGGGAATTAAACCCAGAGGTGCTTAACCACTAAGCCACATTCATAGCCCTTTTATACATTTTATTTTATTTTAATATTTTTTTAGCTGTAGATGGACATAATGTCTTTATTTTATTGCTTTGTATGTGGTGCTGAGGATCGAACCCAGGGCCTCACGCATGCGAGGCAAGCGCTCTACTGCTGAGCTACAATCCCAGCCCTATACATTTTATTTAGAGACAGGATCTTGCTAAGTTGCTCAGGGCCTCACCAAGTTGCTGAAATTGGCTTTGAACTCGTGATTCTCCTGCCTCAGCCTCCTGAGCTGCTGGGATTACAGGTGTGCGCCACCATGCCTGACTCAAATTTATCTTTCTAAAAAAGCTTTTTGTATCATATTTATAATTCTTATTTGATTTTCACATATACAATAAGCACATATATATTTTTAAAATTCTATATGTTCATTATGGAAACCCTGAAAAAAAGATTATAGAGACAAAATAAATATCCCATATTCCATAATTTGTTCCATTTGGTGTGTTTCCTTTCACTTTTTTTCCTTTAGACACACACACACACACACATGCACAGACACAGGTAATTGAGCTTATACTATTAAAATAGATATAATTTTATCTGCTTTTTTCACATTATATTATGTCATTGTTTTTCATGGCATCAACATTATTTGAAAACAATTTAAAAAAAATTTTAGAGACAAAATCTCCTTCTGTTGCCCAGGTTGGCCTCAAACTCCTGGACTCAAGACATCCTGTGTCAGCCTCCCAAGTAGCTGGGACTAGTGCCAGCATACCCAGCTTTGAGAACATTTTAAGAAGTGTTTAATACTCTATACTCTATTGTATTAAAGCATAATTTAACTGTGTACTTGGGTATTTTGGTTGGTACAATGTTATTAATAAGTGAAAAATTTCAGAACAAAGTTATGCATAAATCTTTATATAAATTGCTGATTATGTTTGTAGGTTAGATTCCCAGAAGTAGAATTACTGGATGAAAGAGTGAAAGACTAGACTAACTTTTTTGGGGGGGGGAGTATGGGAGATTGAACTCAGGGGTACTTGACCGCTGAACCACATCCCCAGCTCTATTTTGTATTTTATTTAGAGACAGGATCTCACTGATTTGCTTAGGACCTCGCTTTTGCTGAGGCTGGCTTTGAACTTGAGAACCTCCTATCTCAGCCTCTGGAGCCACTGGGATTACAGGCCTGTGGTGCACACCGTGCCTGGCCTAATTAACATTCTTACCAGCAGTGATTGTGAGTGCCTTTTTTTTTTTTTTGGCACCGGGGATTGAACTCAGGGGCATTCGACCACTGAGCCTCATCCCCAGCCCTATTTTGTGTTTTATGTAGAAACAGGGTCTCACTGAGTTGCTTAGTGCCTCGCCGTTGCTGAGGCTGGCTTTGAACTTGGGATTCTCCTGTCTCAGCCTCCCTAAGTGCTGGGATTACAGGCTTGCGCCACCGCGCCTGGCTTGTGAGTGCCCTTTTTAATGTGTCTCTGGTAGCATTGCATATTATTTTTAAATTTTTAAGTACTTTGATAAGCAAAAGTGGAAATTTGTATTCCTTTAATTTCTAGTCAGAGAACATTTTTCATGCATTCATGTCATTATTTTTAAAATTAAAAAAAATTTTTTTCTTCTTTTGTACTCGTGATATAACCCAGGCACGCTTTACCTTTGAACCACATCCCAGTCCTTTTTATTTATTTTATTTATTTTTTTAATTTGAGAGGGGGGGTCTCACTAAGTTTGGGACTGGCTTTGAACTTGTGATCCTCCTGCCTCAATCTCCAAAGTTGCTGGGATTACAGACTTTGGTCACTGTGCTTGGCTCTCTTCCTATTTCTTTTTTTGTGAACCATCTTTTGGTTAATCCTATTCCCATTTTTATTTGGATCTTATTGGTTTTATTGTGTTGGTGTCTCTGTCTGTGCTTCTTTCATTTATTTGGAATGCTTTGTGGAGAAGCATGGGGTTTCGTTAGACAAAGTTGAATGAGTGGAGTGATGAAGTGGAAAGTGTTCAGAAGATGAGTTATGGTGTCACGAATGCCGCGAAGGGCCAGAGCTTGTAATAAATGCACAGTGGAAAGGGTGCTTCTGTGGAGGAAGGCCAACCTGGTGTTGTCACCAGCCAGTTAAGTGATCTTTGGCAAGTCATTCATTGACTTACAGCCTCCTCTGTAAAATGAGAAGGTTGAGTCATTGATCCAAAAGTCCATATGCTGTCTGTACTGACTTTATTTATTTATTTAGATCCTAGGGATTGAAACCAGGGGGTGCTTTACCACTGAGCCACATCCCCAACCCTTTTATTTTTTGAGACAGAGTCTTGCAAAGTTGCTTAGGGCCTCACTTAGCTGCTGAGGCTGGCTTTTGAATTTGCCATCCTCCTGCATCAGTCTCCCAAGTCTCTGGAATTACAGGCATGTGACACTATGCCCGACTTATACTGACTTTAGAACTACTGTTTGTAAGAAATTCTGGAATTGCGTGTTGTCCAGGCCTTAACTCTTCTGTTTTAGATATCTAGAGCCTCAAGAAAGACTGCGTGCAGTGGAGGCAGTTTCTACTAGAGTAAGCAAGACTTGATGGAGCCTGCAGGCAATTTAATTCGTCCTTAAACTTTCAGGACAATAGAAGCCCAAAAGGTTGGTCTAGGTCTTGGGGTTGTAGCTCAGTGGTAGAGCGCTTGCCTAGCATGCATGGGACATGGGTTCGATTCTCAGCACCACATATAAATAAATAAAATAACAGCTAAAAATTTTTTAAAAGCCTCAGCAACAGCAAGGCGCTAACCAACTCAATGACACCCTGTCTCTATATAACATACAAAATAGGGCTGGGGATGTGGCTCAGTGGTGAGTACCCCTGAGTTCAACCCCCAGTGCCAAAAAAAAAGATTGTAGACACACACAATAACTTTATTTTTATGTGGTACTGAGGATTAAACCCAGTGCCTCATGCATGCTAGGCAAGTGCTCTACCACTGAGCTACAACCTCAGCCTTTTGTTATTGTTTTTTTGTTTTGTTTTGTTTTTGGTACTGGGAATTGAACCTGGGGTGCTTTACAATCCCCAGTTCTTTTTTTTTGGTACTGGAGATTGAACTCAGGGGTACTCGACCACTGAGCCACATCCCCAGCCCGGTTTTGTGTTTTATGTAGAGACAGGGTCTCACTGAGTTGCTTAGTGCCTCGCTGCTGCTGAGGCTGGCTTTGAACTTGCGATTCTCCTTTCTCAGCCTCCCTAAGTACTGAGATTACAGGCTTGCGCCACCCCGCCCGGCTCCCAGTTCTTTTTATATTGTTATTTTGAGACATGGCCTCCCTAAATTGCTGAGGCTCACTTCAAACTTGCAATCCTCCTGCTTCAGCGTCAAATTGTTGTGATTACAGGTGTGTACCACCATGCCTGGCTAGTCTAGTATTTTTTAGGCACTCTCATTGGGTGGCTCTTGGAAACCTGGTAAAATTTGTGACAGGGTATATGTTGCCACTCCAAGTTTTTAAACAATATTTCATATAGAAACTGTGCTGGATGTTTTTCTTTGTGATTTGTAGAAGTCCTTCATTTTTAAGAGTATTCTTTGTCCTGTGGTCAAATATTTAACAGTTGTTTGCCTGCTAATTTTATATGTGATATATTATTACTTATATTTGGATTTTTAAATTTTGGGATTTTTTTCGTTGCTTTTATGTTTAGAAGGCCTTCATAAAGAGATGGGTTAAATATTCACTTTATTTTAGTTTTTTATGGTTCTACTTCCTATATTTAACTTTTTGTTGAATGGACTTTGGATTACTGAACCATATGGTTTAGTGCCTTTGCATATCTTCTTAGCTACAGATCTGTATTTCAAACTTTTTAGACCATGTGGAAAGTCCCTATGTACCATGTATCTGTATTCACCTAGTTTCTGTGAGGACAGAGTTTGAGGTTGTCTTTAATACTTCAGTCCTCCTCTGCTCCCATATTTAATCAATCACCAAGTTTGGTTGTTCTACTCCAACCGTGATAATGGCTCTTTCACCAGTCTTCTAATTCAGATCCTCGTTTTTGGCCAGTCTTTGAGCAGTCCTTAGAGTTGGCTTCAGATTTTCCCTTTCAGTCTAGCATTAGCATTGTCATTAAAACAATCCAGAACACTGTGGCTAGGGATGTAGCTCAGTGGTAGAGTTCTTGCTGAGCCTGTGTGAAGCCCTGGGTTTTGTTGGCACCAAACCAAAAGAGAGAGGGAAGATTGTGTGTGTGTGTATGTGTGTGTGAAAGAGAAAGAGAGAGCGCTCGCGACCCCCAGGGCACTGATTTTCACAGTATTGTTTCTTCAATTACCTGTATCAAAATCACCTGGGTGTTGGTTAAAATGGTAGATTCTCAGGTCCTACCTAAACCTTTAGACTACAGATCAGTGTATCTGTAGGGTCGGTCTGGGAATCCGAAGTTTTAACAAGTACGTCAAGGGATTCATATACACACTTAAGGGGAACCAATGCCCAGATAAATTAAGTCAGTTTGTGTGTATGCCCTTCAAGATCCACCATCTTCCTCCCTGCCCCCAGCCTATTTTTCCAGGCTTATCTCCCAACACTACCCACTTTGATGGCACTATTGCCATACAGTGATTCACTATTTCCTGGACCCACCCTGACCTTTCCTGCCTCTGTGCCTTTGCTCATGCAGTTCCCACAGCCTCAGGCAATTCCTTCTTCTCCCAAGCCCCATTAAAAATCTGTTCCTTAAGAGCCCACATAAAGTGTGACTTTTTTAAAAATAAAAAATGCATTTTCTAATTTCTTCAGTTTGAATCAGTGGCTCCCTTTTTGATCTTAATTTATTACTTTATTTTTACTTCATTTCTTTTTCTTTTTTTTTAATTTTTTTTTTAGTTGTTGATAGATCTTTATTTTGCTCATGTATTATTTATATGTGGTGCTGAGGATTGAACCCAGTGCCTCACCCAGTGCATGCTAGGCAAGCGCTCTACCACTTAGCTATAGCCCCAGCCCCTACTTCATTTCTTAACACTGTCAATATTACGAGTTATTGCTTCTTTTTTAAGATTTTAACTTGTTTGTTTGGATTCTTTTGGTACCAGGGAGCTTTCCTACTGAGCTGCATCCTTCGCCCTTTTTTTAAATTTTGAGACAGGTTCTTGCTAAATTGCTAAATTGCTCAGTTGTTGAGGCTAGATTCCAACTTGTGATCCTCCTGACTCAGCCTCCTGAGTTGCTGGGATTACAGGCACATACCACCATGCCTAGTAGAATTATAAGTTTTATAAGTATGAGAACATTTCCTTTTCAATTTTTTTTAAACAATTTTTTTTTAGTTGTAGGTGGACAGAATATCTTTATTTTATTTTTTTGTGGTGCTGAGGATCGAACACAGTGCCTCACCGTGCCAGGCGAGCACGCTACCACTGCGCCATAACCCCAGCCCCTCCTTTTCAATTTTTTACTCATTATGTATTTAGTAAGCAATATTTATAATGTATGATATATATCTGATCTCATACGCAATTATATAACAACTTTAGTTTTGTATCCCAGTTGGAATAAAATTAAAATATTTTACCCTCACGTAAAAGTCCTTATTTAATCTGGCTGCCACTCATCTCTATGTCATCTCATACTTCTGTCTTCACTCACTCCTTCATCATATCCTTTCTGCCTAAGGGCCTTTGCATTTCTTATTCCCTTTGCCTGTAAAACTCCATCTCTTCTCTTCACCGGGCTTGCTGCCACTATCCCCGCCCTCATTCAGGTTTCACTAATATATCATTCACTCAGAGAGACCTTCCCCAAGCACTATCTGAAGTAGCTGTCCCCTTCCTACCACCACTCCAGTTACTCCTTTTGTAACTCCACAGCACTTATCAGGCTTTAATTGTCCTGCTTGCCCAGCAGAATAGAAATTCCGTGAGAATAGAGACCTTGTCTGTCCGTAACATTACAGCCTTAGAACCTAGAGAGTCCTACCCAACACATGGTAAGAGCTCAGTAAATATTTGTTGAATGAATGGTACCTTGAAGATAGACATTATTTTAACAAGTCTTGTTTTGGTTTGCACTCCAAAGTGGTAGTGTTGGTGTATGTGTATACCCTTTTTTTATTTTTATTTTTTAATGGATGACAGCTGAGGTAGTTCCGTCTGGGTTCAAATCAGGTGGCAGTTTCTGATGATTTCTGCAGTCGCAGGACAAAGGCCTTGGGTATGGTAACAGCAGGATTCAGTTCCATTTGAGTGCAGGTTTTCCAAGGGGTTCCCAGGATCCAGGCCACCGGTTTACTACTTCTGCAGGCTTCTACTTCTAGAGCTGATCCTGCTGGACAATACTATTCTATTAGCTTTCATTACATTTTAAAAATAACTTTATCTATTTATTTTTATATGGTGCTGAGGATCAAACCCAGTGCCTCACGTGTATGTGCTAGGTACACACTCTACCACTGAGCTACAACTCCAGCCCCCTCATTACATTTTTTTTTTTTGGTACTGGGGATTGAACTCAGGGGCACTTGACCCCTGAGCCACATCCCCAGCCCTATTTTGTGTTTTATGTAGAAACAGGGTCTCACTGAGTTGCTTAGCGCCTCACCATTGCTGAGGCTGGCTTTGAACTTGTGATTCTCCTGTCTCAGCCTCCCTAAGTGCTGGGATTACAGGCTTGCGCCACCACGCCCAGCTCCCCTCATTACATTTTTTTTTAATATTTTTTAGTTGTTGATGGATCTTTATTTTATTCATTTATTATTTATATGTGGTGCTGAGGATCGAACCCAGTGCCTCACACATGCTAGGCAAGCGCTCTACCACTGAGCTACAGCCCCAGCCCCCCTCATTTTTAAGAGCAAATTTGGCAAACTGATTATTCAAGCAGCCAGCAATTTTCTTCTGCTTTCCTTCTCTGTGAAAATAATAATAATAACAATAATAATAATAATAATAAGATAGCGATCTAGAGTCCCCAAGGAAAGATGAAATTATTTTCCTTATACTTACTACATTCCCTGAAATGGGACAGCAAGATTTTCAACAGCACCTTCAGACAAGAGGTTTCTAATTAATATCTGGTAGAGCTAACCACAGTGGTGAATGTCTGCAGTCCCAGCTACTTAGGAGTTGATGCAAAAGAATAACAGGTTCAAGACCAGCCTGCACAACTTAGGAGACCTTGTCTCAAGATTAAATTTAAAAGAGGGATGGGGATGTAGCTTGGTAGTAAAGCACTTGCGATGCATGCCCCAAAACGTTGGTTCAATCCCCAGTATCATACCAAAAAACAAGCAAACAAAAAAACAACCTAGTTAAACCAGACATTATCATTGTAGCAGGTTATTTCTAATTTCTTACTATTTCTCATCATTGAATGACTTTTTTTTTTTTTTTTTTGCTACTGGGGATTGAACCCAGAGGCACTTTACCGCTTGAGCCACATCCCCAGTCCTTTTTTTTATTTTGAGATAGGGTCTTACTAAGTTGCTTAGGGCCTCACTACCTATCTGAGTCTGGCCTCAAACCTGTGATCCTCCTGTATCATCCTCCCAAGTCACTGGGATTATGGCTGCTGTATCAGGCTGACCTTATTTTTTAAGTCTCTCTCTCTTTCTGCTACACATACTGCTGTATCACACATACTGCTTTCTCTACACATACTGCTGTATCAGTATGTGCCACTGTATCAGGCTGACCTTATTTTTTAAGTCTCTCTCTCTTTCTCTTTTTCCCAGTACTGGGGATTAAACCCAGGGCTTCATGCATGCTAGGCAATGTTTTTTTTTTAACATGGATTTGAAATTTTATTTAAAAAAAAAACCCACTTCTTATTGCAGTGTATAGTTCTCAAAGTACTTTAGCTCTTGGGGCTGGGGCTGTAGCTCAGTGGTAGAGCGCTCGCCTAGCATGCGTGAGGCACTGGGTTCGATCCTCAGCACCACATATAAATAATAAATGAATAAAATAAAGATCCACCAACAACTAAAAAAATATTTAAAAAAAAAAAGTACTTTAGCTCTTATTCTCTCAGTCTTTATAACTGTTTTGTGTAAGTTAATGTTTTTGTTTTTGTTTTTTGGTACCGGGGATTGAACTCAGGAGTACTGGACCACTAAGCCACATGCCCAGGTCTATTTTGTGTTTTTTTTTTTTAGAGAGGGTCTCACTGAGTTGCTTAGCGCCTCGCCATTGCTGAGGCCGGTATCCAACTCTCGATTCTCCTGTTTCAGCCTCCCAAAGTGCTGGGATTACAGGTGTGCACCTCCGTGCCTGGCTGAAAATCAAGTTCTTTATTTCAATATCTTCATCCCAAAAACACATTAACTAGCTGGGCGTGGTGAGTTCAATCCCTGGTACAAAAAAAAAAAAAAAGTAGTTAATTTCCACGCCAGCTGAAAGATCATGATCCAATAAGTGTCTCTTAACTTTCTTTTATAGTTCCATAATTTGGCTCCTATAGTTTTTAGGAGACAAATATTAAAATTCAACTAAAATATTAATATGTTTGTAACCAATCCTTAAGAAATAAGATGAATAGCATTGGCACAGGTAAGTAGCAAAACTTCATCACTTCTATGGCTGTGTAATTGGTTAATTCTTTATATGACCAGTCTCAGCTCTACTTGTTCTTGATGAAACCATGGTTCTGTATTAGCTTCTCAGATTTTTGTAGAAAGGAAAGATTAGAGACCTTGCCTTAAGAAGAGTCACTTTTCAGTAAACCTGTTTTAATTCCGCTTGAAGGGATTGGTTAAGTTGATCTGAGCTGGCTCTTCGGATTGAGCAAGCCCTGAAAAAAAACAAACACATCATCTAAAATTTCAGATAAGAAGAATGGAAGCCAGGCCCTTTCTGGAAATAGCCAAGAGTGAAACTAAGAAGTCCTGTGTTTGGAGAAAACTTGATTAATAATTAAGGACAAAGAACTGGTATAAGAATGTTATATCTTTAACAGAAGGAAACTTCCTAAAATAAATATATATATTTCTTCTGCTTTGGTATTGTAAAGAAGATTATTTAATCAGCTACTTTATTAGCTGAATATGGCAGATATTCAGTTATATAGATGAGCCTTTGTTGAGATATGTAACAACAGAGAAAGTATTATCAGGACACTGTTTTTCATTCATATAACAGATATGTGTTTAACTCCTACACTGTACCAAGCATTAGTATTTGATGCATCTGCTGTTAAAGTGTGGAA
>PVHX01010555.1:50040-69563 GCA_004024805.1 Geosciurus inauris
GGTACTGGGGATTGAACTCAGGGGCACTCGACCACTGAGCCACATCCCCAGCCCTATTTTGTGTTTTATGTAGAGACAGGGTCTCACTGAGTTGCTTAGCACCTCGCCATTGCTGAGGCTGGCTTTGAACTCGCGATTCTCCTGTCTCAGCCTCCCTAAGTGCTGGGATTACAGGCTTGAGCCACCGCGCCCGGCTTAAAGTGTGGAATATTATAAAAGTTGAAGGAGAAAGAGGCTGTTGAGAGAGAATCTATGTTTTGTGTAGTGAAGTCCAGCTGTAACTTTCCACATTCTTTTTCTAATTATGCTTTTTCTCTATTTTCACCTTAAATTCAAAGTTACATAATGATCAGTTTTTCTACCTACTGAATTTTTCCTCTACTATTTATTAAAATATTACTGAAAAAATTTTCATTGGATTATGTTTGGTCTCACAAAAAGTTCATTATCAATGGGAGGGGAAAGGTGGGGAGAAACCAAATGGATAAAAAGCAAATCAAGTGATTTGGAAGAGAGGTGGAGTTAAACTTAGGTTAGAGCTGTTAATTCCTTAATTAAAAAAAAAAAAAAGAACTGGGTGCAGTGGTGCATGCCTGTGATCCCACGGCTCAGGAGGCTGAGGCAGGAGGATCACAAGTTCGAGACCAACCTCAGCAACTTAATGAGGCCCTAAGCAACTTAGACCCTCTCTCAAAATGAAAATAAAAAAAGGAGTAGGGATGTGGCTCTATGGTGAAGGGTCCCTGTGTTCAATCCCCTATGCCAAAAAAGAGAGAGAAAGAAAGGTTTTTGGGTAGTTCTTCATGACTTACTAAGTTTAGACCATAGTCAGGTTTTTTTTTTGGGGGGGGGGGTGTGGTACCGGGGATTGAACTCAGGGGCACTCAACCACTGATCCACATCCCCAGCCCTATTTTGTATTTTATTTAGAGACAGGGTCTCAATGAGTTGGTTAGCGCCTTGCTTTTGCTGAGGCTGGCTTTGAACTCACAATCCTCCTGCCTTAGCCTCCTGAGCCGCTGGGATTATAGGCATGTGCCACTGCACCTGGCTTACAATCAATTTTTAAAGGCTATAATTATAATTTATAATTTTATCTTTTTCAATAAGATATATGAATATTATACAGTTATATGAAAAGGGAATCTAACTTTCAAAAGTACAAGAAGATATTCAAATAAATGAATAAGGTAATAGAAGCCATGCAGGAAGGTGATAGTTAAACAGTATGATTAACTGTAGCTGAGAGTTCTTGTAGAGGTGCTGATAACACCTAAAATGTGGCCCTTACAAGGTATAATTTGACAGATTTAGACTTTTTGGTGAAGAGAAATGCTGACAGGTCTGGTGTTCCTGCTTGTAACTACCAGATCCTTAGAGGTGACATTAGGGGTACTTGCTCACACGCTCACTTTCTTTTTGGTCCTGGGGATGGAACCAGGTTCTTGTGCCTGCCAAGCTCATGCTCTACCACTAACCACCTCCATACTGTTTTCTTTTTTATTTTAGTACTGGTGATTGAACTCAGGGGCACTTAACCACTGAACCACATTCCCAGCCCTTTTTATTTTTTATTTTGAGACAGGACCTCACTAAGTTGCTGAGGCTGGTCTTGAACTTGTGATCCCCCTGTCTCAACCTCCTGAGTCACTGGGATTATAGGCATGATTGTCTTCTTATTGATGCTTTAACAGAAATAAGTTGACCCTGAAATGCCATGTACACAAAACTGCTTTTCTGTTTTATTCTCTGTGCTGAAGGTTATTTTCTTTCTAGTGTAGCCTCCTAAAACAATGAACAAAGGCTAACATTTAATTAACTTGAGTCTTCATTTTTCCATCTGAATATCATTCAGCAACATACTTCAATAAACTGGGACAGGGCTGGGGTGTAGTTTAGTGATAGAGCACTTGCCTAGCATGCTTGAGGCCCTGGGTTTGATACTCAGCACCATAAATAAATAAACAAACAAACAAACAAACAAACCAGACAATAACATTACTTCTGAGTGGGTTACTGTGAGGATTATTGTATATAGAAAGCAATTGAAACAGTATCTGACGCATGGTCAATGTTGGATAAATGTTAGATACTTTTATTACAACCACCAATACCATTATTTATGAAGCCTTTATTTTAGCAATGAGCTAAAAGCACATTTTAGAGATGATGAGACTAACATTTAGGGAATTTTCCTAATGTTACCCAGTCGGTAAGTGGTAGACTCAGTATGTTGGCCTGAGCTGAAAAGAACCTTGGGCAGAATGGGCTTAGATGTGCACCAGGTTGGGACTTCTGGTCTAGCCTTTATCATTCTAGTTTTGAGACCTTTAAAGTAGGAAACTGGCTCAGATCATCCCTAGATATTGGTAACTCTGTTTTGTACTATGTTGTTAGAGCATGAACATTAGAGTCTGTCAGGCTATTTCAAATCCTGGCTCTACCACTTTCTAACTGTGTGACCTTGATCAAGTTACTTCTCTGAACCTCAGTTTCTTCTTCTGTAAGATGAGAATAATATTTGCTTCATGGTATTGTGAGGATTAAGTTAACAAGATCAAATGGTATGAGATAACATACATAAAGCACCTTGTGTCGGGCTCAGTGGCGCATGCCTATAATCCCAGGCATGTTGGGAGGCTGAAGCAGGAGGAGCACAAGTTCAAGGCCAGTCTCAACAATTTAGCAAGATCCTGTCACAAAATTAAAAATAAAAAGAAGCTGGGCGTGGTGGCTCACGCCTGTAATCCCAGCACTTAGGGAGGCTGAGACAGGAGAATCGTGAGTTCAAAGCCAGCCTTAGCAAAGGCGAGGCACTAAGCAACTCAGTGAGACCCTCTCTCTACATAAAACACAAAAATAGGGCTAGGGGTGTGGCTCAGAGGTCCAGTGCCCCTGAGTTCAATCTCTAGTACCAAAAAAATAAAAATAAAAATAAAAATAAGCCGGGCGCGGTGGCTCAAGCCTGTAATCCCAGCACTTAGGGAGGCTGAGACAGGAGAATCGCGAGTTCAAAGCCAGCCTCACCAACGGCGAGGTGCTAAGCAACTCAGTGAGACCCTGTCTCTACATAAAACACAAAACAGGGCTGGGGATGTGGCTCAGTGCCCCTGAGTTCAATCCCCAGTACCAAAAATAAATAAATAAATAAAATAAAATAAAATAAAAAATAAAATAAAATAAATAAAATAAAATAGGCTGGGAATGTGGCTCAGTAGTTAAGCACCTCTGTGTTCAATCCTGGTACCAAAAATAAATAAATAGGTAGAAAATAAATAAATAAATAAATAAATAAATAAATAAATAAATAAAAGCACCTGGCATATGGCCAGTGCTTAATAACCAATCCCTAGGCTTATCCTGCAGTGGCCCAAACTTTTTTTTTTAACCTGACATAGTCTCTCTACATGGTAGGTCTATGTTTACGTCCCTATTCTGTCCCAATAACCCTGGGAGCAAATCAGAACTGAATTCCTAAAGTTCTTTTTCCGTTGTAATCACAGGAGTCCATTTTCAGAAGAATTAGATATGTTTGGGCTTAACATGTGTGTTCAGCTTCTGGATATCTACAGATATTCAGAGTGACCCACACCCAACTTGGAAGCACTAGACTGACTACAAGAGGATAACAGCTAATAACACACCCACTGCATTGACCTTCTCTTAGTGTTGAGTTGTCACCTAGTATCAGTCAGGCTTCTCACAGGGCTGTGCTCTAGAAAGAATATTAATGAGCATTCAGAGGTGGGTGCCCTACAAAAGGGATGTATACAGAAACAAGACTCTCATCCTTACAGTCAAGCACCATTTCTGGTTGGAAAGAATATTAATGAGATCTGGATAAGAATCAGACACCAGGAAAGGACAGCTGCTGTGAGAGGCAATTTTAATTGTACAAGTAGTTACACATGATATTCAGAAAGTCCTTGTGCAATTAAAAAAAAGTAATTAAGTTGTAGTGATAATAAACAATTTATGAACAACATTTAAAAAATATATGTAGTTTCTAAAAGGAAATGTATTGAGTGGTCTATATACATTGGAAAATATGCTCAATCTTCACTCATGATTATAGGAATGGAAACTAATGAAATAAGATAGTATTTTTTTCACATCTCCTATTAGACTGGAAAAAATAAAAATAATATAGGCTTTTTCATAGCTGATTTAATGTATATATATTAGTTATATAGATTTAATATATTAATATACAAATACATATTAAAAACTTTTTAAGGAGAAAATTTGGGATTGCCTATTACAATGCTGAATGTATAAGCTTTTTGAATTAGAAATGCTATTTCTGTAAATTTATACCATAAATGTACACTTCCAAGTAAGCAAGAGTACAAGCATATTTACTACAGTCTTGTCCATAATGATGAAGAACCCCAAACAACCTAAATGTTCATTGACAGGGGCCTGGTTAAATTAGTTATAGAGTATAAGATATTATAAAGTGTAATATTATGTGGTTCTGAGAGGCTGAGCTAGATCTTTATGTCCTGACATAAAGATGTCCAAGAAAAAATAATTGATAAACAGCACATTAACATAAAACAATTGTATTTTTTTTAAAAGTTTGTATTTATGTGTGATGTGCATTAGCTTCTCTGTGCTTCAATTTTCTCATGTGTAAAACAGGTGTAGTAATATCTATCTATCTCATGAGTTGTTTGCAAAAATAAAATGAGATAACATTCATAAGTGCTTAGAGCAATGACGGAAGCATAGTGGTATGCACTTAGCATTGTTATTATATATATGACATGTAAGAAAGTTTATGCTCCAAACTGTGACAGAGGTTATCTTTGAGAAATGGAATTGGCTTGGGAGAAGGAGTGAACAAGAGCAGACAGGGACTTCTATTTATTGTATATTTCCACATAACTGTTTACAAATGAGGAGGCCCATCTTTTGATAAGTCACTCTGACCAAGGAGCCTAGACAGTAAAGAAAATGACAGCTCAGGCTTGGCACTCCTGTTGAGACCTGTGGAAGAGAGATTCCCCAAAGGGAAAGAGGAGGGTGAAGAAAGGTGAAGATGTGGGATATGGGAAAGATGCTGGTGGATTTCACACAGCTGCTCAACCACTGAACTAATTAAAGATTTAAGTAATGTGCACAAAAACCTTTTGAAGGCCAACATTTTTTTTTTTTTTTTTGGACTTAGCATTGTAACAATTTACTTGGTTACAGTAATACTTAAAAAAGTGATTTGTGTTTAATTTGTCTTCTGAATAAAAGCTATACAAATTGCTGTAAGTGCCCAAAACAAACATTTAAAAGGAAATGGGGAACTAGGGGTGTAGCTCAGTGGTAGAATGCTTGCTTAGCATGCATGAGACCCTGGGTTCAATCCCTAGCACTACAAGGGGGACAAAAAAAAAAAAAAGGAAGAAAGAGAAAGAATAGAAAAACATGGGTAGTTTTTCTAATAATTATGAAATAAAAATGTTGATATTCTATAGAAACCAATTTCTTTTCAACTAGTGTCACTACCTCTGTTACATTATTAAGAGAACAGTCTGCACTAAAAAAAGTCAAACAGCTAAAGTAAGTGTTACATTTATGAATTATTTTTGTTTAGAGCCTATGATAGACACAGGCTTTGTTAAGACAATACTATATATAAACCAAGCCCAAATATGTGCTCTGTTAACTAGCCTTTTAGAGTAACGTATGTTGCATATGTCTTAGAATGTGAGGCACACAAAGACTGACAGATTTGACTCTGACCTCAAGTAGTGTGCTAGGCACTGTTTTGCTTTTTTCACCTTTTATGTTTAAAACCATTCTGTAGGGCAGTTTTATCATCCTCATTTTACATAGAAGGAAGGTGAAATACAAAGAGGTTGTCATGCATCTGATAAGGAAGGAATTGGGACCTCTGGTGTTTCCATTATGCTGCCCTAAATTCAGATAACCATGGCCAGAGGGAGGGTGATGTGGACCCTGTGGGGAGGACACTGAAAATTCTCAGGGACCTCAGTGATTGTCTATCATCTAGTCTAGTGACTTTTAAACTATGATTTTTTTTCTCCTTGGTGCTGAGCATGGAACCCAGTGCCTGGAAAATGCTGTGTGTGTGCTCTACCACTGAGCTATACCACAGCCCTAAAACTGTAATTTTTAAAAAAGAATTGACCTTTTATTTTTTTTTATTTATTTATTTTTTTTAAAATATTTTTTTAGTTGTAGATGGACACAATGTCTTTACTTTATTGCTTTGTATGTGGTGCTGAGGATCGAACCCAGGGCCTCACGCATGCGAGGCAAGCACTCTACCGCTGAGCCACAATCCCAGCCCCAAGAATTGACCTTTTAAATAACCATTTTATTGAAATATAATTCACATACTATACTTGGTTTATCTATTTTTTAAGTTTACAATTCAGTGGGTTTTAGTGTATTCACACAATTGTGCAGCTATCATCACAATTGATTTTGTATCTCTGTCACCTCCCAGAGAAACCTCTACACCCATTAGCAGTCAGTCCCCTTTCCTTCCTTCTCCAGTGCTAGAAAAATCACTAATCTACTTTCTGTCTCTTTAGATTCAACTATTGTATACATTTCATATAAATAGATTTATACAATATGTGGTCTTTTGTTGCTGGCTCCTTTCACTTAGCATGATATTTTCTTCTTTTTTTAAAATATGTTTTAGTTGTCAATAGACCTTTATTTTATTTATTTATATGTGGTGCTGAGAATCAAACCCAGTGCCTCACGTATACTAGGCAAACACTCTACCACTGAGTCACACCTCAGCCCCTTAGCCTGATATTTTCAAAGTACATCTGTGTTATAACATGTATCAGCACTTTGTTCTTTTTCATGGCAGAATTATATTCCATTGTATACATATGCCACATTTTGTTTTTCTACTCATCATTGGATGGACATTTGGGTTGTTACACTTTGGGTTATTGTGAATAATGCTACTATGAACATTCATGTGCAAGTTTTTGTGTGGACATGGGTTTTCATTTTTCTTTCTTAATTATCCATTTTATTTTTGTGGTACTGGGGATTGAATCTTCATGTGTATCAGGCAAACACTCTACTCCTAAGCTCTATCTCTAGACTTGTTTTTATTTTAATAGACACATAATAATTGTAGACATTGTGGGCTACAGTGTGATCATTTGACACATGTATACATTTCCTTGAGTATTTACACACACACACACACTTGAGTAGAATGCTGGATCATATGGAAACTGTTTAACCTTTTTCGGAACTATCAGACTATTTTCTAAAGAGGTTGCACCTTTTTACATTTCCACCAGCAGTGTATGAAGGTTCTGGATTCTCTACATCCTTGCTAACATTTGTTAAACTATAATTCTATTAAACGCACCCCACAGTAAGAAATATTTTGCATTCCTATCCAGTTTACATGCACACAAATAACTGAAACAAAAGCTTTATGAAAGAATATTTAACTACAGTATGTGTGGTGCACTCTGACATTTTCTGTTGCATTCCACTCTTTTTCATTAAGACAAAGAGGCTGAGAATGTAACAAAGTGGTAGAGCACTTGCCCAGCAGGTGTGAGGCCCTGGGTTTAATCCCCAGTACTGCAAACAAACAAACATGCTAGTTATATTGATTTTATAACTCACTAATTCTGACCTGCAATTAGCAAAACAGTAGGCTATTGTAACATCTTCATTTTGCATAAGAGGAAGGCAAGGCCCACACAGGTGTCTTATTCAGGAAAACATGCCTAATTAGTGGCAGATTCAAGGTTAGAGTTTAAGCCTGTTGGCTCCCTGCTTTAATATCTCAATAAGTTATAGTTGCCTTCACATTTCAGTAGATAAAAATAAAATAGAATTTACATTCAGACACCATTTTTTGTTCTTTGTATACTTACCTTAAACTGCACTTTGTTTTATTTATTTTGCTATAATGGACATTGAACCCAGGGCTTCGTGCATGATAGGTAATCATTCTACCACTGAGTTACATCCCCAGCCCTTAATCAGCTTATTTATTTATTTACTTATTTTATGGTTCTAGGGATTGAACCCAGGGGTGCTCTACCACTGAGCTAGTCCCCAGCCCTTTGTTTTTGTTTTTGTTTTTTTTAAATATTTTATTTTTTAGTTGTAGATGGACACAATGTCTTTATTTTATTGCTTTGTATGTGGTGCTGAGGATCAAACCCAAGGCCCCACGCATGCAAGACAAGCGCTCTACCACTGAGCTACAATCCCAGCCCGCCCTTTGTTTTTTTTTTTTTTTTAAATATTTTTTTAGTTGTAGATGGACACAATGTCTTTATTTATTGCTTTGTATGTGGTGCTGAGGATCGAACCCAGGGCCTCACGCATGCGAGGCAAGCGCTCTACCGCTGAGCTACAGTCCCAGCCCCCGCCCTTTGTTTTTTAATATTTATTTTTTGGAAGATTGGGGGGACAAGGCGTTGCTAAATTGCAGAGTCTGGCCTCAAATTTGCAGTCTTCTCCAGGCACAGTCGTGCACACTGGTAATCCCAGCAATTTGGGAGGCTGAGGCAGAAGACTCTCAAATTCAAAACCAGCCTCAGCAACTTAGCGAGGCTCTAAGTAACTCAGTGAGACCCTGTTGCTAAGTAAAATATTAAAAAGGTTGGGGATATAGTTAAGTGGTTAAGCACCTCTGGGTTAAATTCCCAGCCACTCCCCCCTAGATGAATGATTGATAGATAGATAGATAGATAGATAGATAGATAGATAGATAGATAGATAGATATAAAAATAAAAGATATAACCAGAATTTTTAAAAAAATTTTTTTCAGTTCTCTTGCCTCAGTCTTCAGAGTCACTGGGATTACAGGTGTGCACCACTGCACTCAGCTCTTAAGCAGCATTTTAAATTCAGCAACAAACTGGATTAGAGGAAAAAAAAGAAAATGATCTGATTATATGTGTATGTGTGTGTGTATGGTGTGCTGGGATTGAACTCATTGCTTTGTGCAAGCTAGGCAAGTGCTCTACCATTGAACTATACACCCAGCCTCTGAGAAGAACTTGGTTATATTATCATGAATCATTGGTCTACACAAAGATTTTGTGCTGTGTGATCAGAGGAGTTATAGCTGAACCTAGATGATGGACATGAATTTAGGCACATCAAATTTATCAGTTCAGTGTTCCAGATTCAATTTGTCCAAATTTCAGTCTACTGTTAAAGACCATGCATTTCCTTACATTGCCAAATTTGAATGGCAATATGAAATTCAAAGTGAGCAATATAAAAATGTTTTTTTCTGTTCTTTTTTTCATTTTTTTTGTAATACATATAGCTCTTAACCCTTTAATTCAGAGCTTTCAGCGTTTGATGGGGAAAACATTGGACACTAGAAGTACCTCAAAGTTCTTGTTAAAATGTAGTCTTCCTGGACCCTATTCCAGACCTGATGAATGAGAATCATGGGATGGGACCTGGAAATCAGTATTTTAAACAAGTTTCCTAGGTGATTCCTGTGTATGCTCAAGTTTGTGACCCACCAAATTCAGTATCCCCCTCCCCCGCTTTTAAGTCTCATCTTAACTTCCTTTTGGTTTTTAGAATTACTATTTGGCTTCCTTATCTGTAGAGCCAAATGGTTATTCATTAGCATTTGTAAGAAAGCACCTTAATTATGTCAACAGAGGGAGTTGACTTAAACAACCTGTATTGATGGAATTCAGTTTTATTCTACCTGAGTTTAGTACTAAAGACATGTTTCTTTTTTTTTTCTTTTTTTAAATGCTATATTCCACTGGTTTCCCATAATTTGGAATAATTTATTTTGGAATAAAAACAACCTACCATCTTGTTTCATTTTCTTTTCCTCCAAAGCACTAGCACTAGAATCTGTGCAACAATTTCAGCTATCTAGACACCCTTCCTTAACAAATGTTTGAATGCCTACCACGTGTCAGGCACTGTTAAATAGTGTGATTGTTGAGTGTTGTGGCACATGTCGGTAATCCCAGCAGCTTGGGAGGCTGAGTTAGGAGGATCATGAGTTCAAAGCCAGCCTCAGCAATTTAGTGAGACCCTAAGTAATTCAGTGAGAGACCCTGTCTCTACATAATATACAAAAAGGGCAGGGGAATGTGGTTCAGCGATTAAGTGCCCCTGGGTTCAATCCCCAGTAGCAAAAACAAAATAAAACAAAACAAAAACAATGTGATCAATGTTAGGGGTAGGTCCTTAGCTGGGAGTGTGACTCAACACTTGCCTAGCATGTAGGAGACCTTAAATTGGATCCCAGACACCACAAAGAACCTCTTAGCCTAGGTTTGGGGGACCAGGGAAGCTTGGACTTACAGCATGAGGCCAGGCAGGAGTTGAAACATTTCCAGTGTGTAACAGTATGCTGGGAGGGGCAGCATGCTCACAGGGAGGCCCAGGATCAAGAGATAAGCATAAACTGGGCCCGCCTAAAGATTCCAGGGCAAGTTCATGCAAAGTCCTTATGCCACCTTAACCTAGTGGTCAGTGTTAACATCACCAGCCATAAGACATCATCACTATCCCTCTGATATGGAGCAATGAAGAAGGTACATTAGTTTTATATTTTCTTCTATAAAAAATCGATAACTTTGCCGGTTCAGTGGCACACATCTATAATCCCAGCAATTTGGGAAGCTGAGGTAGAAGGATTGCCAAGTTTGAGCCCTTGGCAACTTAGTAAGACCCTCTCTCAAAAATAAAAAATAAAAAAAGAGCCGGGGTTGTAGCTCAGTGATAGAGTACTCCTAGATTCAATCCCCTGAGTACCACAAAAAAAAAAAAAAAAAGAGAGAGAGAGAGAAAAGAAATATAACTTGCATTCTGAAAAATCATTATGTGGAAATGTATTTCATATTGCTTTTTTTTTTTTAATTCCCTTTTGCACCTTGTCATTTTTAGGTTGTTTTTTTATTTCCTTTTAATTAGTTGCTTCCTTTTACCTTTTGATTTTCAAACTGAGAAGAGTTGTAGAAAAAGTGTAAAACTCTACCTTCATTTCTGAAAAATGACATTTTCAGCCGGGCGCGGTGATGCAAGCCTGTAATCCCAGCACTTAGGGAGGCTGAGACAGGAGAATCACCAGTTCAAAGCCAGCCTCAGCAACCGGTGAGGCGCTAAGCAACTCAGTGAGACCCTGTCTCTACATAAAACACAAAATAGGGCTGAGGATGTGGCTCAGTGGTGGAGTGTCCCTGAGTTTAATCTCTGGTACCAAAAATAAAAGACATTTCTCTCAATAAGGGTGTTTATGGAATTAATTCTGTAGTTTTTTTATGTGTGTGTGGGGGCCGGTAACGGAACCTAGGGGTGGTCTACCACTGAACTATAAACTCCACCCCTTTTTATTTTTTATTTTGAGACAGGATCTTGTTAAATTTCTCAGGTTTGTTTGCAGTGCTGGGACTATACCACTGGGTTACATCCTGAGCCTTGTTCTCTAGTTTTTTTGAGGCTGTATTCAGGTAACTTACACTACTTGCCCAAGCAATCTTTCAGGAGCTAGGGAAAAAGAGAAGGGCAATTGAGATTAGATTTATAAGGCTAGGATTTTGTTAGTAGCTTTGGAAAGAGCTGATTGTGGTGGAAGGTCATTTGCTTTCATTCCAACCTGGTTTCTGAGAGATAATTCCCTTGGTCAGATGAGCCTGTAAATGAATTTATTAGAATGGGTTCCTGGAGCAGCTGCAGCCTTCACCTTAAGCAGTTGCTTGAGGAAGCAGATACCTGGGGCCAAATTTCCCAATGAGTCACTGCCCAACCTTTGCTTTTCCAGAACCTTTGTCAAGAGATCTACAGATTAGCTGTCCCACCTCAAGCTACCTGGTCTGATTAAAGAACATTGAACTGGGAGTTAGAGCTAAGGAGCTTTAATACTAACTAGATAGTGATTTGGAGGAAATTTTTAGACCTTTATGTGGCTCAGTTCTCTCACTATGTAAAAGGGAATTTAGTTACTTAAGTTCTAAGCCTCTTTCCTGACGTCAATATTTCCAGTGTATATCTAAATCTGAAGGCATTTTCCTTGTTAGCAAACATTTGCCTTCTTTTTATATATCCAATTATTAAATTATTCTAGTTTCTGAGGCTAAAATCTTAGTTATTTTTGTTATATCTGTTTCCTTTAACTCTTGCATTCATCCATCTACCAATCCAGCAGTTTTGTTTTGTTTTGTTTTTTTAATTGTAGGTGGACACAATATTTTTATATTATTTATTTTTATGTGGTGCTGAGGATTGAAACCAGTGCCTCACACATGCTAGGCAAGTGCTCTACACTGAGCCCCAGCCCCCAATCCAGCAGTTTTGCCTTCACAGTTGAAGTGCCAGTAGAGTGCATATGACCTGAGACCATGGGTTTTGAAATTTGAAGTTTGAAAATGGGACTCTGATCTATAAGAGACTGGGTGGGTGAGGAGCCATACCACACCTTTAACACAGCCCATAAAAACCAAGATGTTCATTTACAGTGGAGAGAGTATTTCAAGCTGGCCTTGGTTAACTTTGTTTCCCCAGAAGTAGGAATGATTATCTCTGGTGCTCATCATTCTGGGAAGATACAGTTGTCCTTCCCTGGGTATCCATGGCGGGGGTGCGGGGGGGGGGTGGGTCCAGGGTCACCGGAGATGCCAAAATCTGTATAGGGCTGCCAATGTGGCTCAGTGGTGGAGTGTCTGCCTGGCATGCACGAGGCTCTGGGTTAAATCGCCAGCACCACCACCAAAAAAAAAAAGTCTATGTGTTCAAGTCCATTCTATAAAATGGTGCAGTATTAACATATAACCTACATACATCCTCCCATATAGTTTAAATTACCTCTAGATTACTTAAAATGACTACTACAATGTAAATGCTATGTAAATACTTGTTATAATATATTTTTTAGTGAATAATGACCAAAAATAAAAAGTCTATGTGTGTTCAGGACAGCCTCTCAAAGTTCTGGGATTACATCTGTGGTTGGTTTATTCCATGCAAAAAGGAGGGCCCAGATATACTTGCCGCTACCGGAAGATAATTTATATGGTTTTGCAGCTAGATGGTTCAGAAATTTTTCTACCCAATTTTGGCTAAAATTGATGTTTTTGTTCATTGTTTACTACTTTAGTAAGTAGAAAGAAAATGGACTTCGTAATCAAACAATATAGATTTGGCCAGGTGTGGTAGGTTGCTTGTAATCCCAGTAACTCAGGAGGCTGAGGCTGGAGGATTGCATGTTCAAAGCCACCCTCAGTAATTTAGCGAGGCTCTAAGCAACTTAGTGAGACCCTGTCTCAACAAAAAAAAAAAAAAAAAAAAAAAAAAAAAAAAAAAAATCCAGGCGTGGTGGTGCATGCCTGTAATCCCAGGTGCTTGGGAGGTTGAGACAGAAGAATTGGGAGTTCCAAGCCAGCCTTAGCAACGGCAAGGCGCTAAGCAACTCAGTGAGACCCTGTCTCTAAATAAAATACGAAATTGGGTTGGGGATGTGGCTCAGTGGTTGACAACCCCTAAATTCAATCCCCAGCACACCCCCCCAAGAGTGAATAAATAAAATACAGGCATTGTGTTCATCTACAATTAATAAATAGATAAATAAATGATGATACAACCAAACTTGCAGAGGGATTGTGAGGAGATTGTGTTTTCAATAAAGTTGGTGTTTCAAAAATTTTTTTTGCTAAGAGTCTAATTTCTAATGGTAGCTATGAATTTGAAGTTTGCTGTTGTGTATCACTTGGATTTTTCTTGATTGTGTGTATATTTCATACGTAATGGCGAAACTCTCCCTTGTCTTTCTATATTTCCTCTTAGTCTTTTAATCATTCATGTTTGGTGATGCCAGCTTTGATTCCTTCTCTTACTTTGAGTCCCTTTTATTCTGAAAACTATCAATTCTCTATACATGTCTTTCATTCCCACCCATCCTACTTTAAACCTTCATGATGCTGAGTGTGGTGGTGCACATCTATAATCCCAGCAACTCTGTAGGCTGAGGCAGGAGGATGGCAAGTTGGAAGCTAGCCTCAGCAACTGTGAGACCCTGTCTCAAAATAAAAAATTTAAAAGGGGTGGGATGTATCTAAGTGGTAAAGTGCCCCTGGGTTCAATCGCCAGTACCAAACCAAACAAAAAACCTTGATTATCTCTCGTTTAGACAGTTTTAGGATCTTCTAGTAATGTAGACTCCAGTCTCTTCTCTTAGCACGTTACACACTGTTGCAGAATAATCTTTTTCAAGACATGGCGTTCATTATGGTTTCTCAGAAACTCTTTGTTTCACTGTAGAGACTGTGAGTAATCCAATGTAGAGCTTTTATCTTACAGATGTGACTATTGAGGCTCAGGGGAAATTTTTTTAAAAATTTGCCATAAAGGTCATGCTCATGCTGAGGAATAGCATATTAAGACTAGACTTCAAGCCTGGTGTGGGGAAGACTAGACTTCAAGCCCGTTGTGGGGCTGCACACCTGTAATCCCAGCAGTTCCAGAGGCTGAGGCAAGAGGATTGTGAGTTCAAAGTCAGCCTCAGCAAATTTGCGAGGCCCTAAGCAACTTAGGGAGACCCTGTATGAAAATTAAAAAATAAAATAAAAAGGGCTGGAGATGTGGCTCAGTGGCTAAGCATCCGTGAGGGTTCAATCTCTGGTAGCAAAACAAAACAAACACAATTACATTTCTAGAGGCTGGGGTATGGCTCGGTGGTAGAGCGCTTGCCTGGCATGTGTGAGTGAGGCACTGGGTTGGATCTTTAGCGCCACATATAAATAAATAAAAAATAAAAAGGTCCATCAACAACTTAAAAAAAATATTTTAAAAAATTACATTTCTGCTCACTCACAGGGTAGATCTTTGCACTTTTGGAATATGTTCCAAATTCTTTAACATGGTTTTCAAGGCTCTTCCCAGTCTGGCCCCATACTGCCTTTTCCTACCTTATTTTCAACTTATTTTGCAACCAGAACCTAACTCACCCCCTAAAAGTGTTCTGCCTCAGATGTGCTTTATTCCTCCTGCTCTCATGGTGAAATCCTGTTCATTCCACAAATTCCAAGTCAATCCAGTATCTTTTTCCTTCCCTCCCCTCGAGCCAAAAATCCTGCCCTCCTAGGCCATGCATTGCCTCTAACCATATTCTGCCTTGTGCTGGAACTATTCTGTGCTAGTAAGACCAATAGATTATGAACACCATTTAGATAGGGGTCTCTCCATCTTTTGGGGCAAATAACTTATTCCTTGTGTATAAGGTGCACTTATACCAAGGTAGATGTTCTAACTTTCCATAGCATTCTAGCCAGGAGTAATCAAAACCAGATGTGGAATTAACTCCTTTTTTTTATCATGCTCAGTCCCTCACATAATGTATGCTTTTCCCTATTTTGTTATTGTTTTGAGATAGTGTCTCCCTATGTTACCCAGGCTGATCTTGAACTCTCCTGCCTTATCCTTCCAAGTATGGGACTATAGTCACATGCCACACACCCAGCTCTGCTGTTCCTTTTTTTATGAACAGATTTGAGAACAAATAGTGTGTGTGTGTTTTCTCTTCCATCCAAAATTGATCACTGTAGAAGAACTGACAACATTTATACCCACACCTATGTTGGAGGCATAATTTTGCCAAATAATGTCTTAAAGTGTTGTTCAGCATTTTCTAAATTTGTCTTATAGGGTCAATATTGTGGTTTTACATAATTAAGTTTGGCCAAATTGTTACTTACACATCTTTTTCTCATTGGAAAGAAAGGCTGACAGTGGTGAGTCTGTCAGTTATAAATTGGGAAGTAGATACACAAATAGGTGTCATGTTTTATTTGGCATATTCATGTTTATTTAGAAAAACATGAGTAGGGCTGGGGTTGTGGCTCAGTGGTAGAGTGCTCGCCTAGCATGTGTGAGGCACTGGGTTCGATCCTCAGGACCACATATAAATAATAAATGAATAAAATAAAGATTCATCAACAACTAAAATATTTTTAAAAAACAATACTGAGATTATTTTATTCAGAAAGAAGATATAACATTTAAAAAACTCTAACATATTGTTTACTTATTCTGGATTATAGTCAATTCTTTTTTATCTTATTCCTCAAAAGAATACTATTATTGTATATAAATAAGTGAATAAAATAAAGATCCATCAACATCTAAAATTTTTTTTTTTTTAAATACTATTATTGTGCCAAGTATATTAGCACACTCCTGTAACTCTAGTGACTTGGAAGGCTGAGGCAGCCTGCAAGTTTGAGGCTAGTAGGCAGCTTAGTGAGACCCTGTCTCAAAATAAAACTAAACGGTGCTAGGGTATTGCTCAGTGGTAGAGCACCCCATTTTCAATTCCATACCAAAACAAATATACCTATTATTACTGATGAGAAATCTAAGTTTTAGGAACAGCACACAGCATCGAGTGGTTAGGCCAACACTCATACTTGGGCCTATCTGTCACTAATGGCACAGCTCTTGCCGTTGCTGTGAACTCTGCTGCCTTCCAGTGTATGGATTACGACAAATCACCGAAAACAACCAAACTACTATTTTCAGACAAGGATTTAGTCATAAGAACAAAGTGCTATGCATGGAAAAGTGGTGTGGTCTGTTAGAGTTGCCCATCAGCTACTTTTCATCATGGGACTTTTAGTGTGAAAGGGCAGCCCACTACCCTGTGTATTCCACTGTTGTCAGGGCTGTTGGAAGCTGTACGCCACGAGCCACTCATTCTATCAGATTACTTATGCTCTGCAGTTGTCAAGAGAGATGCAAACAGTACTTAAATTTATACTTTGCGCTCTTCAAATAAGGAAACTACTGACTCATTTCTAATCTCACCTCTTCTGGACAAAAGCTGGAACTCCTTTGATAATTACTGGTAGAAAAAGAAATTTAGGTTAATGGATAGAGACTGATGTCAAGAGTATGGCTTTGGGTATTCTTTGGTTTGAAGGGACGGTAGAAAATAATTTTTTTTTTTTTTGTACCAGGGATTGAACCCAAGGGCACTGAACCACATCCCCAGCCCTATTTATTTTGAGTCAGGGCCTTGCTAAATTGCTGAGGGCCCCACTAAATTGCTGAGGATGGTCTAGAACTTGTAAGCCTCCTGCCTCAGCCTGCTGAGTCACTGGAGTTACAGGCATGCACCATGGCACCAGCAGAAAAGAATTTAAGTATGGAAGTTGTAGCCTTTGAATTCAAAGTACATTTAACTAGCCGGGCACGGTGGCTCAAGCCTGTAATCCCAGCACTTAGGGAGGCTGAGACAGGAGAATCGCGAGTTCAAAGCCAGCCTCAGCATGGCGAGGTGCTAAGCAACTCAGTGAGACCCTGTCTCTACATAAAAACACAAAATAGGGCTGGGGATGTGGCTCAGTGGTCGAGTACCCCTGAGTTCAATCCCCAGTACCAAAAAAAAGTACATTTAACTGATTGGCTAACAATAGTAATAATATAACAGGTGCCAATGCTAACTTAAAATGCTCTTCATACTACTCTAACATGCCTAGTATTTTAGATGTATTGTTGCCATAAATCTACATTAAAACCTGAGAAAGCTAAGTATAGTCCTCGTTTTCTTCATTTTTTTTAGCTGAAGAATCTAAAACTGTAAAGATTTACTCCTCACTCCCACCCAATGGGGATTGAACCCAGGGCCTTGCCCATGCTAAGCAAATCTCTATCGCTGAGCTCCACCCTCAGCCCCAAAGTTATGTAATTTGTTCAGGATAACAGAGTTACGGTTTTGCTGAAGTCTTCCTGGCCTGAAAGCCCTTGTTCTTTTTTTTTTTAATATTTTCTAGTTGTCAATGGACTTTATTTATTTATATGTGGTGCTTAGAATCGAACCCAGTGCCTCACACATGCTAGGCAAGCACTCTACCACTGAGCTACAGCCCCAGCCGCCCTTGTTCTTTCTATTAGGCCATATAGAGTCCCCTGTTCTCTTTCCAAAGCTGAATGGATAGTACTACAGAGTGTGGGGAAAGAGGCCAGTCAAAAGAAGCCTGGCTGTAGGTAGAACCTAATTTGGACCTGACTCTATGAGATGCTGATTGTACCTCTCCTGGGATGTAATTCAGAAGAGGAGAAGGAACACTTCACTCTAAATATGACTTTGGACCAGGCTTATGTTCAGGGAAATGTCAGTTGACATTTAACCAGTAGGATCAGTCTATAAAATGATGGACCTGGAAGGGACCTTAGAAATGATCTGGTCTAACCCTCTTTTACAGGAAATTGCAACCCAAAGATATTGAATCATTTGACCAAGGTTACACAGTTTTTGGGAGAAGTGGTAGAAGAGTAGAGTCTTGTTGGTTTGGGCTCTCTGCTATCTGACTTTTAGCTCTCCACTGTCAATCCTTGGATGCTGGAGATTCCTCTCCTATGTCTAATGTTCTGACTTTCTTGCATAGGTTTTTCAGTATCTATAGACAAGATGGAATCAGCTCCATTTAATAGACGGCAATGGACTTCACTATCTTTGAGGGTAACAGCCAAAGAACTTTCTCTTGTCAACAAGAACAAGTCATCAACTATCGTGGAAATATTCTCCAAGTAAGTGCTAATCCTGATTCAAAAATGACCATCTGTCTTGAGCATGCATTACCAAATGTCAGGGAAATTGTAAAATGACTTTATTGAGTACTATACAGGGTACCATGGAGAAGAAGGATGATAATAATCAGTAGACATTTTATGTGTGTATGTGTATATTTAGCAGTACTGGGGATTGAACCAGGAGCCTTCTTCCCCCACTCCCCCAATCCTGGGGATTTAACCCAGGGTGATTTACCACCGAGATACATCCTCAGCCCTTCATTTTTTTTTTTTTTTTTTTTTTTTTTGGTACCAGGGATTGAACTCAGGGGCATTTGGCCACTGAGCCACATCCCCAGCCCTATTTAGTGTTTTATTTAGAGATAGGGTCTCACTGAGTTGCTTAGTGCCTCGCCCTTGCTGAAGCTGGCTTTGAACTCATGATTCTCTAGTCTCAGCTTCCCAAAGTGCTGGGATTACAGGTGTGAGCCACTGCGCCTGGCATTTTTTTTAGATTTTTTTTTATTCATTTATTTATATGTAGTGCTGAGAATCGAACCCAGTGCCTCACACATGCTAGGTAAGTGCTCTACCACTGAGTCACAACCCCAGCCCCAGCATTTTTTTAAAATGATGTGCTATTATTTTTTTATATCTTTATTAATTTTATGTGGTGCTGAGGATCGAACCCAGTGCCTCACATATGCGAGGCAAGCGCTCAACCGCTGAGCCATAACCCCAGCCCCAAAGCCCCAGCATTTTTAAAAAAAAAATTTTTTTTTTTGGTACTGGAGATTAAACTCAGGGGCACTCAACCACTGAGCCACATCCCCAGCCCTATTTTGTGTTTTATGTAGAGACAGGGTCTCACTGAGTTGCTTAGCGCCTCGCCCTTGCTGAGGCTGGGTTTGAACTCGTGATTCTCCTGTCTCAGCCTCCCTAAGTGCTGGGATTACAGGCTTGTGCCACCGTGCCCGGCCTTTTTTTTTTTTTTTTTTTTTTTTAATATTTT
>PVHX01010556.1:0-69359 GCA_004024805.1 Geosciurus inauris
TAGCAGGCTCAAATGGTGGTTCCATTCCAAGTTTTCTAAGGAATCTCCATACTGCTTTCCAGATTGGTTGTACCAATTTGCAGTTCCACCAGCAATGTATGAGCGTGCCTTTTTCCCCACAACCTCGCCAACACTTATTGTTGTTTGTATTCTTGATAATTGCCATTCTGACTGGTGTGAGATGAAATCTTAGGGTAGTAACATCAGTTTTGATAGGATATTTCTGGTTTTGACATCTTTATATGATCCTTTTTTGTTTTTTTAAATTGGTTCTTCTTGGAGCCAGGTATGGTGGCATATACCTACAATCCCAGCAGTTTGGGAGGCTGAGGCAGGAGGATTGTGAGTTCAAAGCCAGCCTCAGCAACTTAATGAGGCACTAAGCAACTTGGTGAGACCCTGTCTTTAAATAAAATACAAAAAAGGGCTCAGGATGTGGCTCAGTGGTTAAGTGTCCCTGGGTTCAATCCCTGGTACAAAAAAAAAAAGAAATTGGTTCTTCTTAGTTATACATGACAGTAGAATCCATTTTGACAAAATTATACAAGCATGGAATCTATCTTATTGTAATTAGGACCTCATTCTTGTGGTTGGGCATAATGGTGGGATATATTATCTTTTTTGGATACTTAATGAATACGCCCTTTATTTTTTAAATCAGTTTTGTAATTCTTGGTATGGTGATTTTTGTTTGAGTCCAAGAGAATGTGTACTGTTTCTTGTTCTTTATGTTCTAGTATTTGTTCTACCTTTATGGCTTTTCTTAAAGTATTATATTAAGGGGTTTGGGTATATAGCTCAGTGGTAAAGCACTTGCCTAGCACCGGTAAGGCTGTGGGTTTTATCCCCAGTACTGCAAATGACAAAAAGAAGAGTTAGGTTCTTTCAGATGCAGGAAGCAGGGCTATCGCATACCTCACCTAAGAGTGGTGTTAGAGCAGCTCGTGTGTGTGTGTGTGTGTGTGTGTGTGTGTGTGTGTGTGTGGATGGTGTACGTATCTATAGCTCAGCCATTGTTTCAAGAACTTACATAATCTTTTGGAGAATGGTGTACGATTTAAGAACTGAAAAGATCTATTGTAGCCCTAATGATTTCAGAATAGTTATGAATTTAAAGATTATTGTATGCAGATAGTTTATTCATTCAAAGCTACTTATCTATAGTCTGATAATTGACTGGATGATAATGATATGAAAATAAATGAATTAGAGTAACAAACATCGATGGCTCTCAAACTTAAAAAATATTATATAAGCAGACAGTTGAAAGTAGGGTTTGGTTGGTTGGTTTGTTACTGGGGATTGAACCCAGGGGCACTTCACCACTGAGTCATATCCTCAGCTCTTTTTTATATTTTATTTTGAGACAGGGTCCCTTGAAGTTGCTTTAAGGCCTTGCTAAGTTGCTGAGGCTGGCTTTGAACTTGAGATGCTCGTGCCTCAGCCTCCAAAGCCACTGGGATTAAAGGCATGCACTACCACTCCCAGCTGAATGTATGGTTTGGTAGACCATGAGAGAATGAAAGAGTATGCACCAAGTATACTCTTTTTTAAAAAACAATTTTTTTTTTAGTTTATTGATTGACCTTTACTTATTCTTTTATTTATATGTGGTGCTGAAGATCGAATCCAGTGCCTCCCACAAGAGAGGCATGTGCTCTACCACTGAGCCACAATCTCAGTTCCCAAGTATACTCTTAACAATTGTCCTAATTAATGATATAGGATTTCAGGTAATAGCTGTTGATCTGATACCTTGAATCTTCCACCCTTCTTTTGAGATCTTTAAATCCATCTATATTATATAATTTAAATTAATCTAATTATATAATCTAAATCTCATATAATCTAAATTCTTTCTTTCTTTCTTTCTTTTTTTTGTACCAGGAATTGAACCTAGGCTCACTGAACCACTGAGTTATATCCCCAGCCCATTTAACTTTTTTTTTTTTTTTTGAGACAGGGTCTTTCTAAGTTGCTTAGGAATTGCTCTGTTGCTGAGGTTGGCCTCTGAACTGATCCTCCTGCCTCAACATCTTGAGTTGCTGGGATTATAGGCAAACAATACCACATAAATTATGTCTTTTAAGGGGTTGCTTTAGTATGTCTCTGTTAGTAACATCTCTTTTTTATTTTTATGATATCTTTATTTTAGCCTCATTCATCTGATTGATAATTTAGTTAGGTGTATACTTCTTAGTTGTTTTATCTTGATACTTTCAAAATTTTATTTCATTATAGATTGACATCTATTTGTTGCTTTGGAAAAATCTGCTATGAATTTATAGTTGTTTGTAGGCAATGTCTTTTACTTCTGGTTGCTTTATCTCAGGAGTTCTGCCATTTTACTTTGATATGGTTGAGATTTCTTTTTTTTTTTACTGCTTGGAATTCAGTTTGCTTCTTAAATCTGAAGATACTTATCTTTAATAAATTCTGGAAGATTCTCAATTCTCACCACGAGGAGCCATTATTTCATCATGAACTGTTGTTTGATGCTACTAACAACAGAGACCTTTTGTTTTCTCTTTTCTCTCCTCAATTCTCATTAGGGATATGATAGACATTTATAGTTTATCTCCATGTCTCTTAAACTTCCTTTGATTTTTCCTCTGTCTCTGAACTGTTTTCAGTAAATCCTCCAACCCACTGGAGATTGAAACCAAGGGCTCATCCTGTTTTTAGTAATTTCTTTAGATTTATCTTCCAGTTTGCTAATTTTCTCTTCAATTGTGTTCAGTCTGCTTTTTAACCAAACATTGGCTTTAGTTCCAGTTATTCTTTCTAAAAGTTCTACTTGGTTACTTTACAAAGTTGCTTAGTCATTTTTTAAAAATGGTCTCGTTTCTTGCTTGTGTTTTCTAGTTCCTGTCTTATATATTTAAAAAAAAATTTTGTTGTCAATGGATCTTTATTTATATGTGGTGCTGAGAATTGAGCCCAGTGCCTCACACATGCGAGGCAAGCACTCTACTACTGAGCCATAACCCCAGCCCCTGTCTTATATTCTTTAATCATTTAAATACTTATTTTATATTCTCTAACCAGTAATTCCAAAATCTGAAGTCTCTATGGGCTTCATTTCTGTTTTTGTAGTTTCTCTTGATCCACTCATGGTATCTTATTTTGTCAGATGTATTATAAGCATATTTTGGGTACTCATGTTTAGCTTTTGAAATCCTCTCATTTGTGGAATTCTTTGAGACCTGGGTTGAAGGTGTGCCTCTACAGTGATTTGTATTTGTTTATTCCAGATCCTTAAGCATTATCAGTTACTTTCCCAGAATGAGGTTTTCTGAATTTTGCTATAAAACCTTCAAACTTGTATGAGGGAAAATTTAGTTAAGAATTCTAGGGCTGGGGATATTGCTCAGTTTGTAGAGTGCTTGCCTTGCATGCACAAGGCTCTGGGTTCAATCTGCAGCACCACCACTTAAAAAAAAAATTCTGTAGATGAATTTTTATTTTTCTGTCTATGCCAAGCCAAGGCTCAAGTATAATGTTCTGTATGTTTCCAGTCTGTTCTTGGAGGGTATAACCCCTTTGCGTTACCAAGATCACAGACCCATATTCTTGAACAGGTCCAAGGCCTTGTCTTTGGTCTCGTGTCTCCTTTACAGCCATTAAAACCATAGAGATTTCTTTGATAAGTAGGTACCCTCAACCTCACCAAGCATGATTTCTCTGCCGTGCTTATCACTCTGGTTTCCTTCTTGTTTGGGTTGAATGTGGAATTTGCAAGACTACCAGAGACATTCTCCTTTTTTCTTGTAGGATTACTGATGCCTTTGTAAGGATGCCCTTTTTTATCCAGTGTTTGGTATGTTTAATAATGGGAACATTTTTCAGGTTATCTAATAGTTGCCATGTTGCTTCTTGATTCCTTTCTCTCCTATACCCATCATATCAATTGAGTTTTTTCACAACTTTTCAATTGAGTTTTTTCCTTTGCATCCTGAGATTTCTTCTCTCCTTTTCTACTGCTGTCTGCCTAGTGTCCATCATGATTACTGTCTCCCTCATTCACTTCCCTTCTCCTCTTGCATCCTATATTCTGTTCTCTGCATAGCAGTCTAGTGATCTTAAAGTATAAGCCAGATAATATCGCTGTTCCACTTAAAACCTTTTAATAGTTTCTTGGAATAAAGCACAGACTTCTTACCATGGCATTCAAGTTTTGTTTTTTGTAAGTTTGGTTTTTGGTTTTTTGGTACTGAGGATTTAACCCTGTGGCACTTAACCACTGAGGCTTTATTAAATTTTTAAATGTTTTATTTTGAGACAGAGTCTTGCTAAGTTGCTTAGGGCCTTGCTAAGTTGCTGAGGCTAGCAAGGCTGCTTGAGATCCTCCTGCCTTAGCCTCCTGAACCTTTGGGATTACAGGCATGCACCACCACACCCAGCTACACAGGCTTTCTTTTCTTTCTTTTTTAAAATTCTTTTTTAAAAATTTCTTTATTCTAATTAGGTATACATGGCAGCAGAATGCATTTTGATTCATTGTACACAAATGAAACACAACTTTTCATTTATTTGGTTGTACATATGTGCAGTCATACATGTACCAAAGCAGTGATGTCCATCTTATTCTACCATCTTTCCTGCCCCCATGTCCCCTCCCCTCCACTCCCTCCTCTTTGACCAAAGTTCCTCCATTCTTCTCATGCCCTCTCCCCCATTATGGATCAGCATCCACTTATCAGAGAGAACATCTGGCCTTTGGTTACACAGGCTTTCTTAACTGACCATGGGAAACCTATTTTACTCTTCCTTCTGCCTGTAGTGCTTTCCCCTAGATGCTTCTCATGGTTTAAAGTTCAACTCTGTAAAGAGGGCTTCTTTGGCCACTCTATCCAAAGTAATCGCCCACAGTTTTTTCCTCATACCAGATATTAGTGCTTTAATTAATTACTCTTTTCATATTTATGTCTTACAAAGACAAGGTGAATTGTGTTCACCTCTATCCCTGATGACTAATGGTGTCTTACACATATTAGAGACTGAAATGTTTGTAGAGTACATGAATACATTCATTGACTTGTGGATAAAATAAAACTTAATTTGGAAAGAGTTGGGCTTAAATCAGCAGCAAAACATAGTAAGAGTTTGTAGGTTAAGGGGGAAATAAAAAGTGGAGAATGGATGCATTCCCAGAAACATGTCCTGGATCAAATTTGTGTATCAGCAATCCTCAGGCAGCTCTGACAGCATCATCAGTATGCAAAACCTGACTGGAGACAGTGCACAATATTGAATTAAATGAGAGACTGGCCATATCTCTTCGTACAAAGACCCTCCCAGCTCCACCCACCCCAAAACGGCAGGCAGGCCAAAAAAAAAAAAAAGTGATAACCGTCACTAAACTACAACTCCCAGGATCCCGCGCGAGCCCGCCCATCGGGAGTTTGGGCACAACTCGGCCCCCGGGAGCCGAGGCTGCGGCCAGGGAGGGGCAGTGCTCTGGCCCCGCCCCCCGCTCACCGCCTTCGCCCTCCCCGAGGGTTGTGGCCACGCGCAGCGGCGGCGGTTGTTCCGCTTCCCCTCCGGCTCCGGCCGTCGCCATTGCCGAAGGCTCCCACCCTCCCCTCCCTGGCGCCGCCGGGCTCGGCCGCAGCCCGGCCAAGCTTACCAGCGGCTGCGCTCCGGCGCGGCTCCGCCTGCCCCGCCGCGCTGCCCTGCCCTGTTCTCCCCTCAGCACCGCGCGCTTGCCCGGGGCAGCTCCGCTGCCCGCCAGGAGCTCGGACCGAGGCGCTTCGCCGGGGCGGGGACCTTTCCTTCCCTGGGGTAAGTGTGCAGACAGGCCCGCTTGTCCCGGACGCGGGCCGTCGCCCTCATCCCTCCCTTCTCCGAGGCCTGGCTGATGGGAGCGGCCTGGGACTACAGACCTGCCCTGCTAGGTCCGGGAAGTTGCCACCTGCGAGCTGGGGGCCCGGGCTCCTGGGGCGGTGGCTCATTGTCTGCTCCCTGGGGCTGTTTTCTTCTCGGCTTTAGCCCGAAATGGGAAGCTTGCAGGGACTGCCAGGGCTCGCTCTTCCTGGACCCAACCCTGTTCTGATCGTGCCGCGCCATGGGCTCTGCCCTGGGTCTTGCCTTCCCTCGCGTTTCACCTTCTCCCTTTTTTCGGTTTACTACTGCTGGACGAGACCTCTCGGGGTTTGTTGCTTTATTTTTCCCTACTTAATCTCAGCTCCACCTTGCTATCTCTGTTCGCTGCAGTTTCACTGCTCAGGATTATTGTCCCAGTTTTCTTAACTCTTCTCAACTGTAAGCTCTCTTTGCCCTAGTCCACATTAGTAGGAACAGTTTACCCGGGAGTTGAGGGCCTCCGCTTAAAGAACAGAACTTTCGGGTCTCCTCACAGTGCTTGTTTGATTTTCTGCCAGGAGGTGAATATTGCTTCGTTAGGTAACTTAGGTGAAGTCGAGACTGGCTTTTCACCATGTTTGGCTTTCTTTGAAACACGCGCGTGCACGCATGAGACGTTGCCACAGATTCCTCGGTGTACTCAAACTTTTGACTGATTAAAAATCTAGTCGTCAGAGAACTGAAGTGTGTAGGGTTTTGCCATTGTCAGTTGGTTTAAGGTTGTCCCCATCCTAGTATCTTTAATGGGAATAACTTTGAGTAGTGTGAGCATGATTTGTTGCCCTTTTGATAACCAACTTCCATTAATATAATCTCGGTGCAAGTGATCTGCAATTTTTCTGTATTCTTTTTTAAACTTTGTAAAAAGACAATCAAAATGGTTAGGCCTAAAATTAGACTACGATGAGCTGTATTTTGGATCAAGGTTGTGCACGTCACGTTTTTTCCCCTGCTGTGTTGACTCTTCCGCTCTTATAAGTAGGCAGGATATTGAAATGTACAAGAATTTGCTCTGGGGGTTTTGCTTTTGTAGGGTTGTCCAAAAGAATAACATTAAATAAGTTAGATTGGGATGAAGGCGGTGAACAGTAATTTTTGAAGCAGGTTAAAACTTGTCAACTTCGCCAGAAGCTTTATGGCTGTATAAAACGTGTTCATCTATATGTATCTCTCCCCCTCCTCCAAGCGTGAAAGCCTTTTTCATGTTGTTAGGGATATCGGTTTAAGGCAATTCTTACTCTTTCATCCTCGGTTTTTAAGTCTTTCTAGCTGTTAATTAGCTAAGAACACTGATTTACATTAGGGAAACTGAATCTCATGTTGGTCTATAATATATGTAGGTCTTAGTCTGACTTTCAGATTTTGGTGAAAGAGGTTGACCTAAATTCAGTGTTTTGTTTTCATTTAATAGTCCACTGTTACCTTTCTCTCCATCAGACTCTGGAAAAATAGCTTAGTACTAGCTTCAATACTGTCATCATTTATACCAAATGATCAGTTGTCTGTGATTTGTCAGGATGCCTTGTTGGCCTGAGGGATTGAGGTGTAGAAATGTAACAGTATGAAACGTGTTCTGTTGATATCAACTTCTCTGCCACTTATTTCTATAAACTGTTTTGTTTGTTTTGTTTTTGTTTTGAGATGATGTCTCACTATGTTGCTCAGACTGGCCTCTTAACTCCTGGGCTGAAGCCATCCTGCTGCCTCAGCCTCTGGTGCACTGAAACAACAGGCACACCTCACCTTACTCTCTAGCTGAGAAAGCAGATAATTTGTATTAAGACTTCCTGGGTATTTCACTTCCTTTAGAGCCTTGATTCCAGGTTTACCACCATTCAGAAAGAATGTTATTCTTCTGGCCTTGGTGATACTTAATGCCAGTGCTGCTGCAAACCCAAACTCATAAAGTAACTTAAGTTTGTAGTTGTTATATGTCTACTAAACAAATGAATAGGGGTTCCTACAGTTCTTTGATCTTCATGATAGACAGGTTTCCATGTAGACATGCCTAACAGTTTAGTTTGTATTTCTTTTCAATTATGTTTTAAAAAAGGGAACTTAGAACTTGTTCTGGTAGCTGAGGATAAACTTTCAATTTTACTTTTTTAAAAATGAGAGAACTTGTATAAGTAGCCAAGGATGAAATAAAAAGGTACTGATAAATTTTTCCTGTCTTTAATTTATCATTATTGGTTATTACAATAATAGTGTTCATGTATACATTTCTTTTTGCTTTCTGAATTTTCTGTTTTTGATTAAAACTGAGCCATGTTCAAGAATTAAGTCTTCAGGGATTTGATCATTTTGTTGTTAAAACGCCTTCCAGGGGCTGGGGTGGTGGCTGAGTGGTAGAGTGCTTGCCTAGCGTGTGCAAGGCACTGGGTTCGAACCTTAGCACCACATAACAATGAAACAAATAAAGGCATGCTGTTCATCTACAACTACCAAAAAAAAAAAAAACTTCAAAAAAAAAAGCCTTCCAGTTAGTGGGTTAATAATTACACACTAATTGGAGAGAAGATGTTAAGTTACTTGGAATTTGTGCTTATGAGTTCTTCCTTGTATCCTTTTTCTTTTCCATAAGTAGGGAGTGGGGAAATATCCCCCATTGCCTCAAATACTGATAGTTTTCTTCAAAATAGAGTTTCACTACTGATTCTCTGATCACCAGCTGATTAATAGTTTGCTCATTCATTCAGGATTCTAGAGTTCAAATTTTTTATCTGTGTGGTATCTAATATTAGTATTTATTCCGTATATCATAACTTATGAACTAGAGACCTGGGTTTGAATCCTGGCTCCTCTTCTTGATTCTGGGTAAGATACACTTTCTTTTCGAAACTTAGTTTTCTCATTTATAATATGGGAATAATAATATAACAATATAATACCAATTTCATAGAGCTGTTTATATCAGTTTAGACAATGAAGATAAAATATTTAGCAATTGCAGTGCTTAATGTTAGCTAATAGTCCAATTTAAATGCCATGTCCTACAGCAAATACTATATTCCTAAACTTAAATTTAAAACTGCTTTCTGAAGGAGGCTGAAATCACAGAGCCAAGTTTCTTAGGTCATAATTTTTTTTTTTGGTACCAGGGAGTGAACCCAGAGGCACTTAACCACTGAGCCACATCCCTCGCCCTTTCTTATATTTTATTTAGAGACAGGGTCTCGCTGAGTTGCTAAGTTGCTGAGGCTGGCTTTGAATTCTCGATCCTCTTGTCTCAGCCTTCTGAGCTGCTGAAATTAAGGTGTGCGCCACTGGGCCCAGCAGTCATAATTAAATTTAAAAATTATTTTTCAGAAAATAAAATTAATTTTACATGAGAAAAAAATAAAATACTCCTTTTGAAATAAAATGCAGGTTTAAAAAATTTTTTTTAGTTGTAGATGGACACAAATATCTTTATTTTATTTATTTATTTTTATGTGGTGCTGAGGATCAAACCCAGTGCCTCACGCGTGCTCTACCACTGAACCACAATCCCAGCCCCTAAAATACAGGTTTTTTTGAAAATTAGTTTCTCTAATGTAGAAGTATGCATATTTCTCATGAAAAAGTTTGGAAAGCAGTGAAAACAATAGGACAAAATTATCTTAATCTCAGCTCTCAGAGATAACCTTAATAATAGACTAGAATTGTGTATTTTTCCTCTTATTTTTAAAATAAATTCAAAAGTAGTACGTGCTTATTAAAGGTTTAAACAAGGTAATTATTTAAACAGTTAAAATTATTCCTTCCTCACTTCCTAGTCCTATTCCTTAGAGGTATCAACCCATAATTAACAGTATTATTTAAGCATTGGTGTTTTATTTTGTATATTTTTTACATTGATTTTAAAATTAAAAACCTGATCATTATGTATTATTTTCCATATTAATATCTATACTTGCACTTCTTTTTGTTTTTAATAATCAGGAAATAGATGCTCCGTTATATGGTAGCAAATTAATTAATTAATTTACAGTATTAGGGCAGTTGATTCCAGGGACATTGTACCACTGAGCTACAGCCTCAACCCTTTTTATTATTTTTTAAAATTGTGAGACAGGATCTCACTAAATTGCCAAGCTGCCCTGGAACTTCTAGTCCTGTTGCCTCAGCTTCCCAACTAGTTGGAATGAACAGGTGTGTGCTGCCATACCAGCATCTGGTAGTTGCTTAATTATTCATGATCATTTATGTTTGTTTTAATTTTGAACAACTAAAACTAGAGCCTTAATGAACTTACTCATATCTTTGTGCATATACATATATGTAAGCATTCTCATATAGATAATTTTTTAAATGTACCTTTTAAAATTTGATAGATTCTAAATTGCCTTCCAAAAAGACTTTACCAATCTCTACTTCCTTATTCATATTTCCTTACTGAATTGTAGTTTTTTTGTTTTTGGTACTAGGTATTGAACTCAGGGGCACTCAGCCACTGAGCCATATCCCCAGCCCTATTTTGTATTTTATTTAGAGACAGGATCTCACTGAGTGCTTAGCACCTTGCTTTTTTTGCTGAGGCTGCCTTTGAATTCGCGATCCTCCTGCCTCAGCCTCCTGAGTGCTGCTCTGGCTGAACTATAGTTCTTTACACACAGTAGGTATTAATCCTTTACTAAGGTCTTCTGGGCTGGGGGTATAGCTTATCATTGTAGGAGGACTTGCCTAGCATGCTCAAGGCCTTGAATTCCATCACTAGCATTGCAAACAAAAAATTCCCCATCCACTTTTATAAACCATATTCTTCTATGTTATGGTACTTTTAATAATTGTTGTTGGTTTATTTATTTATTTTGTTTGGTTTTGGTACTGGGTATTGAGCCCAGAGGTGAGCACATCCCCCATCCTTTTTGAGACAAGGTCTCACTAAGTTGCTGAGACTGGCTGCGAACCCTCAGTCCTCCTGCCTCAGCCTCCAGAGTTGCTAGGATTATAGGCCTGTGCCACCATGCCCACAGTAATTGTTTGAATTTTCATCTTTCTGTTATGTTGTTATTGTTCATGGTAGGAGTAAGAGAGCTTAAAGTAGTGTGTTACAGAAAAAAATACAGGTGTAAAAGTGTTTTAGGAGAAAATTAGTATTATAGGGATTGGAGGAGGAAATACATATTTTTTATTGTAAGCATCACATTTGCAAAGAAGGGAAAATGCCCCTCTCCTGTTTCTCATCTACCTGATTCATCTTCACCTTTCAAGTCTCAACTTCTGTGTGTAGCTTTCTGATTTCACCATGATTTAGATATTATTATATATTGTCTTACTGTTTTAACATATAATCTTTATGTGCTGTGTGATGAAAGTGTGAATTACTCATGTAATGAGAGTTATTTCTCAGTTTGGGGCATTTTAAAAAACTTCTGTTTTGTTTGTAGATGGACACAATACCTTTATTTAATTTATGTATTTTTATGTGGTGCTGAGGATTTGACTCAGTGCCTCACACATGCTAGGTAAGCGCTCTACCTCTGAGCTACAACTCTAGCCCAGTTTGGGGTACTTTTAACTGGTATTACTGAGTTCTTCTTTAATATCTTTCTGATCAAGCTAACACATTGGTAATTTGTTTTTTCATGTAAACTTTTAAAAGGTTCTCAAGAGATAGGTTTTATTTTGGTTTTACATTCATTTCTTAAGAACAAAGTATGAGGTGGAGCTGTGGTGGCGCATATCTATAATCCAGGGAGGAGGATTACAAATTCAAGTCTAGCCTAATTGAAGCAATTTAGTGAGACCTTGTCTTAAAATAAAAAATAAAATAAAATAAAATAATGCAGCTCAGTGGTAAAGCAACCTTGGGTTCAATTCCCATTACTAAAACAAAAACAACAACAAAATATGTATTAAAGTATAATTTTAACTTTAAAAAATTCCTATTTAAGGTCTGAGATTATTTAATAATTTTTAATCTTATGAATGAGCAAAATTGTTCTGTAATAAAAACAAGCAACAAGAGATGGGTGAAGCATTTAGACAAAATCTTGGGTGCTTTAAAGTGCAAATTACTAAAGAATTGGAAGTTATACTGGCAGATGTAATAGTGGAAATCATTGCCAAAGTTTTGATAAAGTATCCCTGTTATAAATTCTTTCCCAAACTTGTACTCTTCTTATTAAATATTTGGAAAAAATAAGGTTTTAAAAAATGAACTTTTGTATTACCTGTGGATAACTACTGTTGATACTTTGGTGTGTTTCTTGCTGGTAGTTTTTCTCCTTATATATATGTGTGTATATAGTTTATTTTTATAAAATTGGGGTAATTTTGAATAATTTACTGTTTCTTTTTTACTTGACAATAGATCTTGAATATTTCACTTTGTTCTCCTTTAAAAAAAAGTTTAAAATTATTTTCAGTTACCTAACATTCCATTGTGGGTTTGTACCTTAATTTCACTATTTTCCTATTGCTATATTTGTAACTTCTTTCTAGTTTGTTTGTTTGTGTCTTTGGTTCTGGGAATTGAACCCAGAGGTACTTAACCACTGAGCCATATTCCCAGCCCTTTTTTTTAAAAAATATTTTTTTAGTTGTCAATGGATCTTTATTTAATTTATTTATATGTGGTGCTGAGGATCCTAGTGCCTCACACATGCTAGGCAAGTGCTCTACCACTTAACCACAACCCCAGCCCCTCCCAGCCTTCTTTAATATTTTATTTAGGGTCTCCCTGAGTTGCTGAGATTGGCTCTGAACTCTGAATCCTCCTACCTTAGCCTTTTGAGCTGCTCGGATTACAGGTGTGCCCCATTGTGCCCGGCTTATTTCTAGTTATTTTTATGTTTATACTGTTATAGTGAATATGCTTCTGCAGAAATCTTTACCTCTGATTATTACTGTAGATGTCCTAGTAGTAGAATGACTGAAAGGATATATAAGCTATTAAAAGTCTTAACTCTTCAAAAAAGTTTATATACCATCACTTGCAATGTTTTATTTCTATCTTCATTGAAACAACTGATTTGATTTTTTAATTTTTTTATTGTAGTGCTGGGGATTAAACCAGGGGCTTACAAATGCCTGGCAAATAAATGTTCTACCGCTGAGCCACATCACCAGCCCACAACTATTCTTCGTAATGAAATTATTAAAATTTGCTTATTATGCAGCAAATAAATGTACAGTTTAATTTGCATTTTGAAGTAATGGCTGATTTTACTTTTTTGTTTTTTGTAGGTTTATTTCTATTATTTCTAATAGGCACAAAGGAGTAATTTTCCTATTCACACTTAGTTATATTACCTTCTGGTTTTCAATAAGGTCTATTTATTCTTGTTTTCTGTGGGGTTCATTGTTTTATTTGAAAATAATAGTAACTTTATTCTCCTTTTCAGTAGTCACAGTATTTATTTTAAGCCTTTATTACATTGGCCTGAAACTCTTAAAACTTGATTAAATAAGAGAGGTGACAATAGTTTTGATGTACTACCTCTGGTAATTTTATAATTAAGGATGGTGGCAGCTGTTGGTTTTAGAGAGTCTGTCTGTCTTATTTTATTCCGTTCTTACTTTACAAAAGATAGAAATTACTTTAGAGTTTTATCAGATTTTTAAAAGTATTTAGGTGATAAGTCATAGTTTTTCTTTTAACTTTTTTTTTTCCTGGTACTGGGGATTGAATTTAGGGGTGATTTACCACTGAGCAGTATTCCCATCCTTTTTTATTTTGAGACAAGGTCTTGTAAAGTTGCCCAGGCTAGCCTTGAAATTTATATTTCTATTGCTTTAGCCCTTGGCCCCCCCCCCCCCACCTGGGATTACAGGTGTGTGCCACCATGCCGGCTTCTTTTTAATTATTGATAGTAGTATTTAATAGTAAAAATTTCTGTTAACCATAAGTATCAACTAGGGCATAGATTGTGAGAAGACAAAATTCTACTCATATTAGTCATGTATAAAGAATTTATTGAGACCAGGCGTGGTGGTGTATGCCTGTAATCCCAGTGGTTTGGGAGGCTGGGACAAGAAGATCACAAGTTCAAAAGCCAGCCTCAGCAATGGCAATGTGCTAAGTAACTCAATGAGACCCTGTCTCTAAATAAAATACAAAATAGGGCTGGGGATATGGTTCAGTGGTTGAGTGCCCCTGAGTTCAATCCCCGGTACCAGAAAAAATTTATTGAAAGGATAGAAGAGAATCCTATACAAATTTAATTTTATTAAGAGTAGGCAAAAGCTGGGCATGGTGGCTGTAATCCCAGTAATTTGGGAGGCTGAGGCAGTAGAATCACAAGTATGAGGCCAGCCTAGGCAATTTAGCAAGACCCTATTTCAAATAAAATAAAAAGTGCTGGTGGTAGAGCACCTTCAGTTTAATCCCCAGTACTGTTTGGGGGGATTTGCAAGCCATAGGTAACTTCTGTAGTTACTTCTATTACTTATTTAAGGTGACTACTTATTTACGAGTTATTTTTGATAATTTAATTTTCCCAGGTGAGGTTTTTTTTTTAGATTTTCACATTTACTATTGTATAAGTTTTTTAAATATTTTATTGTCATTAAGATCTTTTATTAATGATTTCATTATTTTTATTTAATCCCTGATTTCTGCTTTTCTCTTTTACTCTTGTTCTTTTCTTTTTGTTATATTTTTTCTAACCTAATGTATTTCCAGTTCCTTTTTTCCCTTTTAAAACTCTTAATTTGCCTCTGAGTGCAGCTTTGGCTGCACTCTGTAATTTTTACATAAATAATGTTCTGTTCAGTACATTCCAAATAGTTGGTAGTTCCAGTTTTTATTTTTTGTTGTTCTTTGCTCATTTTCTTTATTTCTTTGTTATTGTTCTATTCTGCAAAGCTTCAAACAAGTATATATGTAGTAAGCATGTGTGTTTATCCAGTGAATTTCTTTTATTTCTAATTTTTAAAATTCTAGGTATATTTTAACCAATAGACTTTGTTATATATAGCCGCAGTTTTAGATTCACAGCAAAACTGAGCAGTAAATAACAAAATTCCCATATATCTCATGTTACCCACTAATCCCTCCCTCAAGCCTCTTCAACATTTGCATCATGTACCAGAATGGTTCTTTGGTATAACTGATGTATCAACATTGACATGTCATTATCATCCAAAGTCCATAGTTTACATTAGGGTTCACTCTTTGTGTTGTGCATCCTATGGATTTTGACAAATGTATGACATTTATTCACCTTTATAGTATCATACAGAATAATTGCCCTGCCTTAAAATTCTCTCTGCCTGTTCATCCCTCCTTTTCCCCTAACCCTTGATAACCATTGATCATTTTACTGTTTCTATTGTTTTTCCATCTCCGTAACTCTTTTCATCTTGTGAAACTGAACTATTTCCACTAAATATACACTCCCCATTCTACTTCCTGTCTTTATGATTTTGACTGCTTATATAACTGGAATCATCCAGTATTTGCCATTTTGTGACTGGCTTATTTCACTTAGCATGATGTGCTCAACATTCATCCATGTTATAACATGTTTAAAAATCATTCCTTTTTCCAAGGCTGAATAATATTTCATTGTATGTATATACCATATTTTACTTACCCATTTATCCATGAGTGGAAACTTAGGTTGCTTCTACATTTTAGCTATTGTTAATAATGATGCTAGGAATATAGATGTACAAGTATCTTTTTGAAACTCTGTTTTCCAGAAGTGGAATTACTGGGTTGTATGGTAATTCTATTTTTAATTTTTTTGAGGAACCACCAAATTGTTTTCCACAGTACCATTTTACATTTCCACCAACAAGACAGGAGGGTTCCAGTTTCTGTATATCCTTGCTACACTTTTTTATCTTTTTTTAAAAATATTTTTTTAGTTTTCAGTGGACTTTGTTTATTTGTGGTACTGAGAATCCAACTCAGTGCTCACACATACTAGGTAAGCGCTCTGCCACTGAGCCACAACCCCAGCCCCTCATTGTAGTTTTGATTTGCAATTCCCTAATGATTTGTGGCATTCTTTTCATGTGCTTATTGCCATTTACCTATCTTCTTTGGAGTAATGTTTGCTCAGGTTCTTGCATGTAGGTTTTTTGTGTTGACGTAAGTTTTCAACTGATTTGGATAAATATCAAGGAATATGATTACTGGATTGTATAGTAAGAATACATTTAGTTTTGTAAGAAATCCAAAGCAGCTATACCATTTTGCATTCCCACCAACAGTGAATGAGAATGCTAGGCAAGTGCTGTACCACTGAGCACAAGCCCTGCCCATCTTATCAGATCTTTTGCCCATTTTTTAAATTGAGTTGTTCATTTTCCTATTGGTGAGTTTTTAGAGTTCTTTGTAAATTTTGGGAAACAATCCTTTATGTCAGATACTTTTGTTGCGAGTATTTTTTCCTCCATCTGTGGCTTTTCTTCTTCTTCTCTTGACTTTTTTTTGATTTTTTTTTTTTTTCATACATTTTGATGCAGTATTATTTGGTGCAGGTTTAAGTTCTATGCTGCTTAAGATCTTTGTTATGGATTATACTTTATCAATAAAAAATTTTCTGTTTAATATTTTTGCATTTTATATTTTGCCTTAAATTCCTATCTGTACTTTCTTTGTTCAACATAGTACTAAAATTTATATTTCCTTGCAATTTTTTGTTGTGTTTCTTTTTAAATTACATGTGGTCTATCTTTGTTTTAGTCCAGAATGGATGCTTAAAACATTCATGCTTATTGTCATAATGATTGCTTGCTTTCTGATGTTTAATACTTTCTTTTTTTATTATTTATTGCTGCTGCTTTGTTTTTATTTCTTAATTTATGTTGAATATATGTAATAAATTATCATCTTTGCCATTTTTAAGTCTTTGGTGTGAAGTACCTTTACATTGTTGTGCAGCCATCACCATCATTCATCTCCTGAATGTTTTTTCATCTTCCTTAACTGAAACTGTACTCACTAAACACTGCTCATTTTTTCCTACCTCCAACCTCTAGTACCCTACCTCTATTTTTTGTCTTTATAAATTGGCCTCTTCCCAATATTTCATAAAAGTGGGATCATACATTAATTGTCCCTTTCTGTGTGGCTTATTTCAGACAGCTTGTTTTCAGGGCTCAACCATGTTGTTGTATATATTAGTACTTCATTTCTTTTTGAGGCTGAGTAATATTCTGTTGTGTGTATGTGCCACATTTTGTTTATCCATTCATCTGCTGGTGTTTTCTGTTTTTATAACTTTATATAACTTTGTGAGTTATGCTTAGTTTGGTTTTATTTAAGATATTTGGAATGTATACATTCTGTATTTAAAGTATACCAGTTTAAGTGAATTCAAATCTTGTTCTAAACTGGAAAAAATTTAAACATTTCTGATTTGTCAGTCTGACAAAGAAAATTATTTTGACTCTCCCTGTATTTGAAGACTAGTTTTTTTTTTTCTTAGCCCATCTTCACTTTATCCCCTTTGGCCTTACAGGGTGAGCTTGGGACCCAGGATATTGTTAAAATATTTTTTGTACTTAGCTTTTTTATTTTTTTTGTACTTAGTATTTTTAACTTCATCTTCTTTTAGGACTTTTGTCTTGGTAATTATAGTCAGTGCTAACACATTATTTAAACTTTATTTAGGTAGATGGCCAGTTTTCTTGGTTTCACATTTAAATTGATTCATCATGCCTGTCAGCTATCAAACATTTTTAAAAATTGGTTCTTTTTAGTTATGTATGACAGTAGAGTCCATTTTGACAATATTATTTATATATGGAATATATCTTATTCTAATTAGGGCCCCAGTCTTGTGGATGGATGTATATAATGGTGGGATTCACTGTGGTGTATTCAAATGTTGTACATTTTCAACTAATATATTTAGTAGGAGCACTTGGAAGCCATGTATAAAATTATCAAGTCACTGACTACCTCAGAAATTCTATCGATATTGCTCTGTGTCATCTTGCATTAATCATTTGCTTCAGACTGTCCCTCCTCCCATCTGCTGTCTTTTTCCTGTGCCAGGATGGTGGTAGGAATTTTCCTTTTTCTTTTTATTGAAGTGTTTCAACAGATCATGTCTTGTAAATGTTCACTATTGTTGCCTGAAATACTAGTTTCTTCTGATTGACATACTTTTTTTTTTTTTTTCATTTCCAGAAATAACCTTTGGTTGTTACTTTTGTTTCAATTGTTCTTTTTCTTCCTTGAATACATTGTAATTGTTAAATTGGCTAAGTATTTCTGTCCACTTTGTGAGCTGCTCAAATGTTTGCCCTGATTATCAACATTGATTTTCCTATTTTGTCTTCAGTATTGGCTTTATTTCTGCTATTGCAATTTTGATTTTTTTGCATCCTTTTAAAATCTGCCCACTTCTTTTCCTTCCCCTTCTTACTTATATTTTGCATCATGAATTTTCAGTCCTCCTGCCTCAGCCTCCCTGGTAGCTGGGATTATAGGTGTATGCACATGGGCCCTTTTTCTTAAATTACTCTCATTTCATCTTGTTCTTTTATCTTCATATACACCTGTTTTATAAAGTTTGCCTAATGTTGGGAAGTTAGTTCGGTGTCAGGCCCTGCTTCTATGTGAAGAGTAATCTTTCCTCTTCCTTGTGCTTTTTTTTTTTTTTTTGCTGGGATTGTTGGATTTTTTTTCTGCCTATTCATCACTGAATAATAACTGTTTTATCTGATATGCATTTGTTAGAAGTTTTTGTGGATTCTCCTTGCCTTTGCAGTTGACTGGTTCTGGATGAAACCTTTGCTCATGTGAATTGTTGAGGGTTAAAAACATGACTCGTGTCCTGATTTCCAATGAGTAATGGGCATTCGTCTAATATGCAGTTCTGGGTGAGGGTAATGGCTTCTTATCAAGTGCTTCTATCTAACTCTGAACTGACATAGTATGTGAAAGTCTTTGGTTTCTAGAATGTGCTGCTCTGAGAGCTCTTCCTGGTTCTAGCCAGTGTGAGGTTAGAATCAAAGCAAGCTGTACAACACTTTACTTTTTTGACTATTCCTCTCAGGAAGTGATATGTCTGTCAGTCCAGGTTTCTGCTCTTATACAACTCTGCCTGAACCTTACATACACACAAACGTATAGATACCTCTTATTTGTTTTCTGGAACATGCATGCCATTCTAATGTATGTAGAAAAATCAGAGATCAGGAACTCTGGCTGCCACAAAAACTGCCTCTGCATAGCAGTGGATGACTGACTAATTTGTTTGTTTGAGGCTGATACTGAGTCCCTAAATAAAGGAATGGCCAGTGCATAGAGATACGGTATCTTTCTATCTTCTTTTAGGCAGAGGGTTGAACTTCATTTTATGAAGCAGAATGTGGCTGGGTCATGGGTCTTTTTTAGTTAAGATTTAGTGACCTTATAGCTAGTGGGAATGCTTAGAGGTCTGGTATAAATTGTGTTCATTTTAAAATCTGGGACAGACCACATGAGTGACTTTGATTTGATACCATTATTTACTAGCTCATGTAAGCTTTATTTTCTTGCTCATGTAAGCACATGCTTTACTACTGAACTGCACTTGGAGTCCTGTTCTAGTTTTTAAGACTTGGATTACAACTTAAGTAATCAAATCAGCTTTGACCTTCATCTTTCACTGAAAGATTTTACCTGAGATTGAAAATTATCACTTTGACTGGAAAAAGTTATCTTGTCCCAATTTGTCTCTTTGATATTCAATGAAGTTGAACACTTCATAAATTTATTGTCCCTCCTATGCCCCCATCCACCTTTTTTTTGTACTAGAGATTTAACCTAGGGTACCCTTTACCACTGACCTTGCCCTTTTTTAAAATTTTGAGACAGGAAGGCTCTCATAAAGTTGCAGGGGCTTGCTGAGTTGCTGAGGCTGGTCTTGAACTTTTGATTCTCCTGTCTCAGCTTCCCGAGTTGCTGGGATCACAGACATGCACCACCAGGCCTGGCCCATTTTTCCAGTTTAAATTGCCATTTGGAGTTTGCGGCTAAACTTAGACAAGCTAGACTTAATACTGTTTAACACATTTCTTCTTTCTACATTTTTTAGTAGTCTTTGTTGTTATTTGCCTGTTCTCTCCCCATTCTTTACCATACAGATATTATTAAAGAATTTTCTGAGCTGTAGCAATTTTCTTCATGCTTGGTCATGTTTTACATTTTTAGTGTGATGATGGGGTGGAGGCCAAGGGGAAGAAGAAGAAAAAGAATTACATCTGAATTACAAAATTTCTTTACACTTGTGTTTCCTCTGTATACATTTGCCTGGCAAATTCCTTCCCATCCTTCAAAAACCAATCTGATTTTTTTGTGTAATTACTTTTTTTTTTCCCTTTTTCCTTTTTTTGTACTGAGGATTGAACCCAGGACCTCAGGCATGCTACGTAAGAGCTCTATTACTGAGCCACATTCCTAGCCCTCTGGATTCTCTTCCATTGCATTTCTCTGGTCCCTGTCAGTTCTTACTTCATTTCTGAGTATTATATGTTATTATTTTCCCACTTACTGACTTCAAAACCATGACTAACTCTTTTTATTTTATTTTGCAGTATGAGGCCTTGAACCCAGGACCTTATAAATGGTACCCCTGAACTACATGCCCAACCCTTTATTTCCTTCTTTCTTTTTTTAATTTTTTAATTTTATTTTGAGACAGATTCTCACTAAGTTGCCCTAGCTGGCCTTGAACTTGTAATCCTCCTGCATCAGTGTCTGGAATAGCTAGCATTATAGGTGTGCACCATAATGCCCAACTAAGACTAAATTGTTTATCTCTAGTACCTGACACATTTTAGGTACTAAAGAAATATTTGAATGAGTGAATGAATTAGGAAAAAGTTAAGAATTTTTATTATTTTCCCCTAAATATGTCTTTTTATTTATTTTTTTCTGATTCTGGTATTGAAATGGAAAGCAAGCGAGAATCTCTGAGGTTTTTTTTTAATATTTTTTTTTAGTTGTCAGTGGACTTTTATTTTTATTTATTTATACATGGGGCTGAGAATCAAACCCAGTACCTCACACATGCGAGGCAAGCATGCTACCACTAAGCCACAATCCCAGCCCCTCTCTGAGGTTTTTATAATGATCACATACTACTTTTAAGAGTAAAAAAAAAAGCTGGGCGCAGTGGCACATACCTGTAATCCCAGCAACTAAGGAGGCTGAGGCAGGAGGATCACAAGTTCAAAACAGCCTCAGCAAATTAGTGAAGCCCTAAGTAACTTAGTGAGACCTTGTCTCAAATTTAAAAGGGCTGGGGATGTGGCTCAGTGGCTAAGTGCCCCTGGGTTCAATCCCGGGTACCAAAAACAAACAAACAAGAATAAAAACAATACTCCTCAAGCTTCCAGGTGCCCCCAATTACCTAGTATACCCACAACTTTCTGGGCTCATTCAGCTTAGTCTTATTTGCTGTCACTTGCTGCCATATGCAAGATTATTCTTAATGTCTCACAAGCCAGGTCATACTTACTGTTCCTGTTACCTGGAATCCTATCTTCTGGTTAGGAATATGATCTCTTATAAATACTAAACGATACTTGTATTAGAAATTGAATAGTGAGAGTTGAGACTATTTTATGTCCTTGTCTCATCTTGAACATATGATGGTTAAGGTATGAGGTTTCTGAGCCGGGCGCGGTGGCTCAAGCCTGTAATCCCAGCACTTAGGGAGGCTGAGACAGGAGAATCGCGAGTTCAAAGCCAGCCTCAGCAATGGCGAGGCGCTAAGCAACTCAGTGAGACCCTGTCTCTACATAAAACACAAAATAGGGCTGGGGATGTGGCTCAGTGGTGGAGTGCCCTGAGTTCAATCCCCAGTACCAAAAAAAAAAAAAAAAAAAAAAAAAAGGTATGAGGTTTCTGGATCTGTTTTATTAGTTGTTAGAACAATTGATTAAATGTCCCATTTCCATTTAATTGTCCTAGCTTTCTAGAATAGTAACTTTAAGAAGATAGTGCATGTGTCTTCTCATTTTCCTGGACCTTCACTACGCTTAAGAAAAAGAAACCCTTTAATTCCTATGTCTTCACAAATGAAATCTGTTAATTCACCAATTTATTTGTTCAACAAATAATTACTCATTGCCTATTCTGGGCTGGGCATAATGCTGTGTATTAATAGATTGGTTAACCAGATAATTCACTGAATCTGTGCTTGCAGTTTTTATTATAATTAGAGAAGGCACATTTGTTCATTGTGATGAATGTTAAGATATAAAGAAATAGCTAGGCATGGTGATGTAAGCCTATAATCCCAGAGGCTTGGTAGGTTGAGGCAGGAGGAGCTCAAGTTCAAAGCCAACCTCAGCAATTTAGCAAGGCCCTAAGCAACTTAGTGAGACCCTGCCTCAAAATAAAAAGTAAACGGGGCTGGGGATATGGCTCAGTGGTTAAGCCCCCTTGGGTTCAATCCCCAGTACCAAAAAATAAAGTTTAAAAAAAGGGTCTGGAGGTGTGGCTCAAAGGTTGAGTGCCCTTGGATGCAATCCTTGTACAAAAAGAAAAAGAAAAAAAAAGCAAAAGGAAAGAAAGAACTTTTACTAGCAAAAATAAATCATCCAGACAGCAGTTTCTTTTTTTTTTAAATGATGACTCTTCTTTTCACATATGAAGTATAGTAGCATAGAATATAGGAGGCACAGCTATGAAGTCATGAAAGTGGTTGTATTCCTGAACATAAAAACTATAAGTGCTTTTGTCACCTTCAGAAGTAACCCCATTGAAAAGCCATGTGGTTATTTCTGTGATGCTTCCATTCTTCAAATAATTTTTAAAACTTCTCTTTGAATTGCTCTAGGAACCAGTCATTTTCTTTTCTTTCTTTCTTCTTTTTTTTTTGTACCAGAGATTGAACCCAGGGGCACTTAACCACTGAGCCACAACCCCCAGTTCTTTTATGTTTTATTTTGAGACAGGGTCTCACTAATTTGTTGAGCCTGGCTTTGAACGTGGGATCTTCCTGCCTCAGCCTTCTGAGTCTGCGATTACAGGCGTGTACCACCGTGCCTGGCCCTGTGTTATACTTCAGAGTATCCATTTCACCAGAGACAAACTCATCATCTGTGCCTTTGTGTCCCTCTTAACTTTGTATCTGTTTGCCCCTTAAAAACTCTCTTAAAAATTTTAAGGCTGAGATATAATTGAGATGAGATCGGGCGCATTCAGGGTGGTAAGGCTGTAGACAGGACTGAGGTGTAATTCATAATATGATAAAATTCACAGTTTAAGGTTAAAAAAATTTTTTTGTTACATTTACAAGATTGTTCAATAATCACCAATAATTCCAGAATATTTGCATCACCTCAAAGAGAAATCTCCCATTCAACGGCAGTCACCTTTGTTCCCCAAAACAAGCACTAATGTGTTTTGTCTTTAAATTTACCTATTCTGGACATATATATCCAATATGTGGTCTTTGTGACTGATTTCTTTCACTTAGTACGGTGTTTCCAAGGGCCATTCCTCTTTTAGCATGAATCAGTATTTTGTTCCTTCACCGCCCCCTTCAGTCCTTGGGCCTCCTGCCTGTTAGGTAAGTACTCTGTTCCTGAGCTACACTCCAAGTCCATTTGAATTTTTATTTTGAGACAGTCTTCCTAAGTTGCCCAGGTAGACCTCAGACTTGCCATACTCCTGCCTCAGCCTCCTGAGTAACTGCAATTACAACCATGACCAGCTTTCATTCTTTTTATTAGCTGAATAATATTTCTGTAGTATGGATAACACTGCATTTCACTTATCTATTTGCCAGTTATAGGATATTTGGTTTTTTTTTTTTACTATTATGAACAATGCTGCTATGAACATTTATGTACTGGTATTATTTATTAGACAAATTTGTTAGATAAGTTGTATACATAAACTTCATATATTTTAAACATCAAAAGTAGAAAACTCCTCAAACTGTCCCATTTAGCATCATTAATTTATGTTTTCTGGTGAAGACTCTGAAACACAGTGGGTCATTATTTGTTTGTAGTGCCTTTAAACTAATGAAGATCTTTGGTATTTCTGCAGCATTTGAATAAAAGTTTAAGCATTTGTTGATGCCTCTTTGTTGAAAGCATTATGTTGTACGTAGATGCAGAAGAATTTGGAAGGTGTTCCTTGCCAGCCAGTTGATCTTACTGTTTTTTTTTGTTTTTTTTTTTTTAAATTTAAATTTTAATTTTGAGATAGGGTCTCTCCAAGTTGTGAGGCTGGTCTTGAACTTGAATCCTCCTGCCTCAGCCTCCTGAGTTGCTGGGATTACAGGTGTGTTTTGCTTCACCTGGCAGTTAATAATTGTGTAGAAAGACGTAAAGTTAGAAAGCAGATGACCAAAGTCAAAGAAGTCTGTAATTATCAATATTGATGGATGGGACTGTATCATTCCAGGTCCAGTCAAGAGCGATTTGAACATGAAAAGAATGTTTTACTGACTTTAACAGGGGAATAGCAGGATTATGAGTAATTAACTAGTAAAATGTAAATAGAACATAAGAATACAAGAAATGAAAAGAACACGGGAATGGCAAAAGCAGTGTCTACTACAACCAGGGCTGAGATAGAGCACCCAGAGACAACCCCGCCCGCCCTCTAGTGCTAAGCTCTGAACCTTGTACAGAACAGTGTATGGTTGTGGATCACTGTAATAGAGAAGTCTCTGCCATTTAGTGGTTTTGTGTTGGCCATAGTTTCCGGACATCTGCCTGTAGGGTGTCAGGGAAAGCTGTTCAGTTAATTCTGCTACAAAACTGCCCAAGAAGAGTAGGGGTAATTGGGAAGAGGCTGCTAGCTGCTTGAACACTGGAGGAACCACCCATCCCTGAGGAGTTTAGTGAGAGACTGGAACCAGGAAGAAAAATTCTTTTCTCCCTGAAATGTCTCTAGTGCCCTCTACTGACAAATCTTACTATTGTGCTAGCTGGCCACGGAAAAATACAGGCCCATGCCCATTTTCAGAATAGGCAAAAAGGATGATGTGGAATTAAGAGGTATTAGATTAGTAATCAGCATGGGAATGGCATTAAGTGCTGTAGGAGCTTAGAGGAGTAGAGATCATATCAGGTTATGACAATAAAGGAATAAGTAATGTGTGAGAGAGCTTGTAAGACGAGTAGGTTGGTGGTTTTTTTTTTTTTTTTTTTAAATTTTTTTTAGTTGTTGATTGACCTTTATTTATTCATTTATTTATACGTGGTGCTGAGGATCGAACCCAGTGCCTCCCACATGTGAGGCAAGCACTCTACCACTGAGCCACAATCCCAGCCCCAGTAGGTTGGTGTTTTAAAATAAAAGATAACTTAGTGTTTTTCCTCAAAAAAGGAATAGCATTCAGCTCCATTGTCTACGAGGAGATATCCAGTGTGAATGACTTAATAAAATGTGGCTGAAGTGGATACGGTTTAGTGGGAAAGCTTTCTATGATGGTGCTTGCTGCTGCTTTTGTATTTTTTTTTTTTACAGAAAAGAAAATGGTTATGAGATGCTAAATTTCATATGTGAACACTCTGAGGAGCTTTCTATCTTTGGTGTTCAAACTATATGAAGTTTATTTGCACAATTTTTCTAACAAATTTGTCAAATAGGTAACAATAGGCATTATTTTGGTGCTTTTCAAATGATCATTAAGAAGATTTTTCTAATGGAACATTGTATCTTTGAATCTTATCTATTCCTTGAGCCCCAAATTTTTCATGACTACTGCTCTTAAGAACAGGGTTCTATACATGACCAGTTAAAGTCCATATCATGTACAACCAAAAGAATGGGAAGTTATACTCCATGTATGTATAATATGTCAAAATACATTCTACTGTCATGTAGAACTAAAAAGAACAAAAAAAAAGAAGATCAGGTTTCTAGCTGACTCTTGCCAGCAAGCAATATAGAAAATTCTCTTTGAGCCACATACTTGTTAACACTTTTATATTTGGTCAGACTTTTTTTTTTTTAATATTTATGTTTTAGTTGTAAGTGGACAGAATATCTTTATTTTACTTTTATGTGGTGCTGAGCCTCAAACCCAGTGCCTCACACGAGCTAGGTGAGCACACTACCACTGCGCCATAATCCCAGCCCCTGGTCAGACTTCTTAATGGTTGTCAGTGTGGGAGATATAAAATGGTATCTGCTAGTGGCCTTAATTTATTTCCACAATTTCTGAGGTTGGGCATATTTTCATGTACATGTTTACTGTGTTCTCTTCTGTGAAATGCTTGCTCTTGTCATTTGTGCATTATTTATTGGATCATTTATCTTTTTCTTCTTTCAGGGAGTCCTTTATCCAAGATACATTTTTATCAGTTACTTTTGTGATCCTGGTTTTTAGCTTTGTGTTCTATGTAGAATGTAGTCATATTTAATAGTCTTTTCCCTCACAGTGCTTTCTGTTCATGAAGATATTCTCCTATATAAACATACTCTTCTATATAATCATCTAAGAGTTAGAATTTTGACTTCCATATCAAATCTTTAATTTGTCTAAAATTTTTTTGGTCTGATGTAAGATAGCAGTCTGTCTTTACCTAGATTCCCACAACCCAGAGCTTGGGCAGAGAGCTTATGTAACATTACCTTATTAGGAAGTTCAGAAATAACTTGTAATTGAGAAGGAAGTAATCATTTTCTTTCAATTTATGTGTATTTTTTTAATAGTAAGTTTTCAACCTGACTGCTAAATAAATGAAACTGTCTGGGATTTTTTTTGGCCTTAGGAGCACTATGAAATAATTACTGGGATGTGAAGTGCACTATGAACCAAGAATGTTTGGGAACCTCTGTTTTTGGAAATTTATATTTTCATATGATGTTGTAAATTGTATCTTTTTTCTCCATTTCACCTTCTGTTCAGTGTACAGAAATTCAGTCGAATTTTGTGTATTCCTCTTTGTCCTACAAATTTGCATTTATCATAATAATTTATTACTTAGTTTGCATTTTATAGCCAATCATTTGCAACTAATTACATTTGTTTCTTCTAATATAACTTACCAAGGGAGACAAAAGAACTAATGATAATAATAAATTTAGATAAAAACTCTTCAAAGCACTTTTCACATCCTGGAATCTCCCATCCCAATTCAATGTGAAAGAGTAGATAATACAGATTATTTGGTGATTGGATGAAGGAACTGAAAGGAAAAGTTGAGTTGGTTTTCAATAGACAACTTGAATAGTGGCAATAGTTTATTTGCCTAAAATGACTAACATTTATTTGAAAAGCACATTTTGAATTTTTGTGATGTATTTACTACTTTGGTAGGTGCTTTGGAGAAATTTTAAAAAATATATAAACTTAGTGTACTCTCAGATAATTCAGGAAAGGAAATCTGTTATATCACAATAGATGATATAATAGGGTCAGTGTCATAATTTGGTATTTGGTAAATGAGTAATACATACAATAGTGCAGAAAGTTCCCGTTGTGGATGTCATTCTCTGAAAATGTAAAAAACAGAAGAACATGAGAATTTCCAGCCACTTCTGATTTACATTCAATTCTATTCAATATTTGGTCCTTGTTTCATTTAAGTGCAAAGCTAAGCAAGGTTCATGTGTTGTCTGCAAACTGAAAACCACAAGGGTTGTTTTAGTGAATAATGGATTGTTATATGGGTTTCTGATATCTTATTATAAGCACTATTTCTTCTGCTTATGCTGGTGATTTTGTATAGTTTACAAAGGTATATCAAATATGCAAAACAAGATATACTGAGAGAAATCTGACTTTTAACTCTGTTTCCTGTGTTTTGTTATTTTCCACTCCTAAAGTAACTATTAAAAAAGAAATAGGTCTTAAATGCACATTTCCACATAGGTGATAGCTATGGGTGGTAACAGATGTGTTAATAATCATTATACAGTGTATATCACATCGTATGATTTGTACAATTTTTGTCAGTTATGCCTCAAAGCTGGAAAAACTATGGTTCATTCTGAGGCTGGCTTTGAACTTGAGATTCTCCTGTCTCGACCTCCCAAAGTGGTGGAATTATAGGCATACGCCACGGCGCCGGGCTGAATTGTGATTTTTTTTTAAAGGTGTAAATTATGCATGGTAGAACATTAGGAGTTGTAAATACATTGTAGAACATGTGGCATCTATGACCTCTGCTCCTTGAATGCCAGTAGAATCACTATCTTTCCTTATACTGTTTATGTGTTATCTAATACTGCTTTCACTCTGTTTCCATTAATGTCACCAGACATATTTTACTAGTTTTGTCTAGGACTCAACTTTTAACTTTATTGATCTTTTCTATTGTATATTAGTCTTTTATGCAGAAATTTATGCTTTTATGTCAGTTATTTCCTTCCTATCCTCCTTGGGTTTATTTTTCTGTTATTTGGACTTCATAGACGGGACACTTAATTCATTAATTTTAATTCTTTTTCATATAAAAATTCAGATATATAAATATCCTTAAGTGCCTCATATCCTATAATGTTTTTGATGTGATCATGGTGAAATAATAGGTAACATAAACTATACCATTCTAACCATTTTAGGGGTACAATTTAGTGGCATTAAGTACATTCACAGTATTGTACTCCATCAGCTCTATCCATGTCCAGAATATTTTCATGATCCCAAACAAACTCTGTATGTACTAAACAATAACTCCTCATTTCATCCTTTCCCTAGCCTCTGGTAAACTCTTTTGTACTTTAATACAGTTAATACAGTTTTTAAAATTCTTGACTCAATTCTAAGTGTATTATAATAGCTTATTGGAGTTGTTTTATTTGTATAAACTTAAGGGGTTCCCCCCCCAGTTATCTTTTTGGTATTGATTTCCAAAACAGTTGATTTCATTTAAAGAGTGTAGTGTAATTCCCATCTTAAGTTTTTCTTTGTTTCTGTTTTACCTAATTTTTAAGATAATTGTGTTTGATCTCCCGTTTATGTTGGCAGCTTTTTCCCTTACCATACTGAAGATATTCCACTATTTTCCTGCTTTCATTTTGATGACAAGAAGTAGGCTGACAGTTCAGTTGCCATTCTGTAAAGTTTGTCTTTTTTTCTCCTTTGGCTAACTTTAACAATTCTTTGTCTTCGATGTTATTTTGCTATTATGTATCTACTTGTAAATTATTTTTTATATTGCTTTTAATTCATTTCTTCATCTTAATGGATTTATGATCACTATCAATTCTGGGAATTCTCAGCTGTTAATTTATCCAGGGGCCACCTGCTCAAGCATTCTGTCATTGCCTGGAACTCAGATAGATGTAGGTTAGACTGTCCAACCTACGCATCTTTTTTATATTTTCTCTTTGGTTCTCTCTGCTACATTTCTAGGCTGTTTCTTCAGATACATCTCCCAGTTCACTACATCTCACTTATGCTGTGTCTGTTCTGCTTTTTTACTTTAAATGTTGAGTTTTTAATTTTCTGGTATTGTTACTTTTTCTTAGTGAAAGCTTTGTATGGTGTTTTTCATATTCACTCTTTTCTGCCTTTTTAAGTTTATATATGTTATCTGCCCCATCATCTCCCTGTCATCCATCAGTCCGTGTGGCTAGTTCCCGTCATAGTGTCTTACTTGCCTTGCTTGTATTCTGATTTTTCACTGAGGGTTACTCCTTTCTCTCAGAACTTTATCTTCAGGTATTATTTGATACCTGAAGTTACTTTAAGAACTTTATCTTCAGGTATTATTTGATACCTGAAGTTAATTTTTCCCAGGGAGGCTTTATGTATACTTCTGTCTCTTAATAGAGAATGCTACCAACATGAAACTACATTCAGTGAAAACCTATTTAGAGATTTTTTGAACCTCCTAGATGGAATGAATGCAGACCATTAAAATGCATTTTGTTGTTAGGGTTTGTCAGATTTATTTTTTCCCTCTTACCATCACCAGACTTAGTGCTTAAGGTTTTCTTCTTCCCTTCTGTCCAGAGGGATTTATTTCTGATTTGTCCTACGGATTAAAAGCCTTTTAGGTCCTATGTGAGAGGAATTCCTATTAGATTTTTCACCTTAAGCAGACATGGAGTTTTTTTTTTTTTTTTAAATTAATTTATTTATGTGCATTTCAAGTCATAGGACCTATATAGAGCTCAATTTTTCCATTTCTCTGGTTGCAAACCAGATAGAGTCGTGCCATTTGTGTCTTCATACATGCACCTAGGGTAGTGATGACCATCTCATTCAACCATCTTTACACCCATTCCCCTTTCCCTCCCCCCACCTCTCCCCTACCCCATCCAGAGTTCTTCCATTTCTCCTGTGTTCCCCATTCCCACCCCCATTATGTATCAACATCCATGGAGTTTTATCATCTAACCCCTGTGACGGTCATCTGAATGGAAGCATAAGGTCTCCAGGGTGTAGTCAAAATCCCTTGAGAGGAAATGGATAAGTAAATTGCTTGCTCATTTTGGTTTCTGATTTCCCTTTGCTTTGGATCTCTATGGAATCATCCCTCTTACTAGCTCCATCCATGCATTTTAAAAGATTTGATAAATGATCCAGTTCTGTATTTTATCAGTTCTGCATTTATTTGATTTCGAAGCAAAGTTCCCACCTCCCTTCTTTCTTTTCTACCAGTCCCCTGATTGTGTGTTCTGTATCTTCATTTTCTATTTTTCTTCCTAGCCTGGCTACTGGTTGGCCTGATGTAATGATTATTGTCACCAAATGAAAACACTCTTTCCTTCTGGTTTGTGTACCTGCTGTTTATTGTGTGTATTTCCATCTTCAGGTGATGTGGGGGTATTTTCACTAATGCTGTGTTCTCAGAAAATGTTGAGACTTTGTTAAGGTAGAAGAAGGGCCATTGGTGTTGAGACTTTTTCAGCTTATTGTTAGAGGTCTGATATGTTATTCTATTCATAAAGTTTGTTATTTATATGAACTGTAATTAATGATATAAACCAGAATTTTGCTTCCCAAATTATGTTTTTCAATGTATATGACTTGTACTTGATCTCCATGGATTACAGTAAAGTTGGACTGACTGGTTCTAGACACCACTACTTTTTTCATTTCTACTGTATATTTAGCTACCCCTAGCCTCCTTCAGTAGACAATTGAGGAATTGTTTGCATTTGAGTTGTGTCACAGTTAAACAATGGGCCTATTAGAAGAGTACAGTGTGTTTTGGGCACACTTTTTGTTTCGCCTACTTGTTTGTCACTGAAAAGTAGCAAAAAGTGTTTGAACAGACTGGAAGAAGGGCATTATTTATTTGCTTTTTTTTTTTAAAGACGTATTTGAGTAATAGTGGAACAAAGCATAAGGTAAATAAGTATTTTATCACAAATTATTTTTTTCTGGATAAAATGTAATAAGAATATAAAGAACCTTATTACAACCTCATTTGGCCTTTTTCAAGCATTTTAGAAGCAATGCATCAACAAAATCCCCAAATCTGCTTTATGGAAAAGAATAAGACTAAGGCCATAAATCAGCTATAAGGGGAAAAGTACAGATATTTCCAAAGATTAGTTTTTAATATAGGATAGTTTATATATTGTCTAGTAAAAAGCTGTTTTATAAAAGATCTAATAAATTCAAGAAGAACAGTATTTCCTATTAGTCAACATCATTGTCTAATATATATGAAGTCTCTGCCTTTGACTTGCTTGAAATCTTGGCCTGGAAAAACACAAAATGTTAACTAATGATGCACAGTTATAATTCATTGCCAAAGAATGCTCCACTATGCTGTATTAGCATAAGGAAGAAAAAAGAGCATGAGATTGAGTTGTTAGGAAATTTGAATTTTGATCTTAGCAGTTAGTTCTGTGTGAGTTTAGACAAACCATTTACTTTTTGGTGAGTTTGTTCTTTCACATATAAAGATGATAGAACATATATGAATTCTAATCCTTTATAATTTTAATACACCTTGAATTTATTTTCCTATGTAACTCAAGTTTGGAAGATGTGAAGGGATCATTTTGAGCAGGGAGAGACAGGAATGACCTTATCTAGGAAATCATTTTTTTTTTTTTTTTTTTTTTAGTTAGTTGTAGGTGAACAGAATATCTTTATTTTTATTTTTATGTGGTGCTGAGGATCGAACCCAGTGCCTCACGCGTGCTAGGCGAGCCCGCTACCACTGCGCCACAATCCCAGCCCCTAGGAAATCATTTTTATTGAGCCTTGGAAGATTAGGTTATCTAAAGGATGTAGAAATATACACAACAACAATTTAGGCAGGAAAATCTCATATATTTGGGGAACACGAAGCATAGGATTGGTATGATGCATTCATTTGAAATAAAATTGACTCAGTAATTTGTAGTTAAATGACCCTAAATGCCAGAGTTTAGGCATTAGGGTCCTCATCAGGCTGTAAGTTATAGGCAGCTATGAGAGAAAGTATAGCCAGGGAGATAGACATCATGTGTTATTGATTGATGGATTTATTGATTATCAAGGATCAAACTCAGGGACATTTGGCCACTGAGCCACAACCTCAGTCCTATTTGTATTTTATTTAGAGACAGGGTTGTACTGAGTTGCTTAGAGCTTTGCTAAGTTGCTGATGCTGGCTTTGGAACTCGTGATCCTCCTCCCTCAGCCTCCTCAGCCTCCTGGATTTACAGGCATGTGCTACTCTACCCAGCTAGTTCAAGCATCTTCTAAATTCCTCTGACCACAGCTAAAGATATAGAGACAAATTAGAGAAATTCTGAAATAAAATTCTCAGCTAAGCTGATGGGATAAATGTTGATATTACATCAGAGGTTGTGCTTATATTTATTAAAATCTATTCTTTTATGTAATTTATTAGTTATTAGAATTGTTGCTATCTATCACATTTATCATCTTGAGTAATTTTGTTAGGGATCTCTCTAACTTGTGTTAAATACTAAGTTTTGTTTAGGCAAGTATTGCTTAAAAGAGTCATATTTATTGAGATGTCCTTAACACATGGCTAATTCAACTTTATAGTATGTAGCACCAGAAAGTCAGTTCTGAAACAGACAAAAAAAAAGCCTTGGCTCCACTTTAGTTCTATTAGACGTAATCTGTGAGGACGATTTAAAAGTTACTGCATATTAAAATTAAGCAGAAGAAAAAAATGTAGGATATAAAGAAAGACTGTTCTGAAAGTTGCTGTGTAAGTCATTTGCTTAGAATTTAGTGTTACTCCTCATATAAATGTCATTTAGTTACTCTGGCTAATTCACAAAAGCCTGATATTGTAATAAAAAGCAGTATGGTACGTAATGTTGCATGTAGATGAACTTTCAACCATGTTGGGATTAAATAGGTTTTTCTATTGTAGCGTGGAAACCCTGCTATTAATTACATTTTCCTTTGTAAAATGTGTTCTGTAGAGTAGAGGATGAAATAAATATGGATCTTACGCCACTTCAGTAAACCTGATAAACAAATAGGGGCATGTGGGTAGTATTAATGAATGTTATTTGATTTTTATTAGTTAACAGTTAATAGTGTCAACATTTGGGATATCTTCAAAACCTATTGAACCCATATTTTTCAAAGAACCAATTCACGACATCATAAACTTTATACACGTTTGGTAAAAGATCTGTTCAAAGTATAAGAGAAATCATTGGTTTTAATGTTAACAGTACAGAAAGTTCATTGCTATTTCAGACTCTACAACTAATCATTAGGAAGTTCAGGTCTGGTGTAATATCAAAGAAGAATGCCCATAGTTATCTAAAAACTCTTAAATATTTCTTCCTTTTTAGCTACATACCTGGTTAAGACAGATTTTTTTCATAAACTTCAACCAGCACAGGACAACGGATTGAATGTGGTAGTAGATATGATAATCCATCCAACCTGTCTTCTGCTAAACCAGATTTGCAGGAGGACTGGGGTTGTAGCTCAGTAGTAGAGCACTTGCCTAGCCCATGTGAGGCACTGGGCTTGATCCTTAGCATCACATAAAAATAAATAAAATAAAGGTGTTGTGTCTGTCTACAACTAAAAAAGAAAACAAGATTAAAAAAAGAAAAAGATTTGCAGGAGCTGGGCACACACCAGTAATCCCAGCAGCTGTGGAGGCTGAGGCAGGAGGATTCAAAGTTCAAGGCCTGCCTCAGCAACTTAGCAAGACTCTACCTCAAAATAAAAAAATGAAAAAATATTGGGGATGTAGCTCAGAGGTAAAGCATCCATGGGTTCAGTCCTCAGCATCAAAAGAATTTTTTTCAGAATTGTAAAATAATGCCAGTCATCAAAGATTATTTTGTTTTAAAAAGTGTTTTTCATAAAAATGTCATTTATGTTTATATATTATGAGTATTGTTATTGTAAGTGAATTAAATATTTAAACGACTTATTTTAATTTCTCACTATAAAGTGGCCAGGTACTTTGGTGCACGTCTGTAATCCCAGCTACTTGGGAAGCAGAGACAGGAGGATTACAAGTTTTAGTCCTATCTGAGATCCTGTCTGAAACTTTTTAAAAAATATAAAAATGGGGTGGGAATATAACTCAGTGGTAGAGTGCTTGCTTACTTCGCTTGTTGTGCAGGTCCTGGGTTCAATTCCAGTACAAGAGGGGTGTACTTGAAACTGAAATGTTTTGAAGAATTGTTATTGCTGTTGTTTGAGAATTGCTGTTTTGAAGAAACTGAGTGATTTAATAATCATGTATTGAGAACAGGCAGTGATAAAAGGTATGCCTGTCCTAATTAAGCAAATATGTATTGGTCTTTTTCACTGGCTTGTGAACTCTTGGAGAAGACCTAGGTCATCTTTTATTTCTCCAGTGTCTATCATAGAGACTTTAAAAAATGATAATAGCAGCAGCAGCTGTTAATCTTTATTAGCTCGTTTAATCTTTATTCTGTGAGGTAGTAGATATTATTCCCTTTTCACTGAGGTATCTATTACTTTTTTTTTTTTTTTTTTACTTTTTGGTTTTCATGTCTTTGAAAGTTTTGAGGCATACACTGGTTAAGAATTTTGTAGAGTGTACCTCAATTTGAGTTTGTCTGATGTTTTTATTAGGACTACACAGTGGTTATGGGTTTTGGGGAAGAATACCACAAAGGTGAAGTGGCTTCTCATTACATTATATTAGGGAGTAAATTTTGTTAACCTAAGACTGGTAACTGCTAACTATGGTCGCTGTTTGCCAGATGTATTTGCCTGGCCATATTTGCCAGGTTTAACTGCAAACTAACTGTTCCCTTTTCATTCTTTTTTATATTTTTATTTTTTATATTTATTTTTTAGCTGTAGGTGGACAGAATATCTTTATTTTATTTTTACGTGGTGCTGAGGATCGAACCCAGTGCCTCACGTGTGCTAGGCGAGCACGCTACCATTGCACCATAACCCCAGCCTCCCTTTTCATCCTTTGGAAGTGGATCGCTTAGTCCAGTGCACCCTTGAGAGAAAATGAAGCTGAACTTCCTAGAGAGAGATGTATCTACATATATAAATTTGGAACTCTTCTGTAAAGATTTGTCCCCCATTGTTTTATTTGTATCTGTGTGAATGATGTATATTTATCATATACTTTGAATTGTAATCTAATACTATATTAATTTTATTGTTTGTATCATTCCAGTATTGGTCTTTGGGAACTTTTTCCTGTGTTGCTTGTCTCTTTGACATCCTATCCACCCCACTTTTTTTTTTTCTTTTTTCTTTTGGTACTCATACTGGGGATTCTGGGGATTGAACCGCAGGGCCTCACATGTGCTAGGCAAGCATTTTACTGCTGAGCTACATTCCTGGCCCTTTTAAAATTTGTTATTTATTTTTTATATGCACTGTAAGAGAGTTGTCACTGTGATTGCAACAAAATTAGAGGTAAATGTAAATAGTCTATTGTATTCTGTTGAAGTTACATATCCTGTTGTCTGTAGTCTGCTTTTATTTATTTTATTTTATTTTTGTTTGACATGGTCTTTTTTTCTCCTTTATGTGGGGGCCAGGTGGGATTACACATAGAATTCTGGATTGACAGTTTTGCTTTTAGCACCTTATCACTCTGTTGTCTTCTGGCTTACATGATTTTAAGCAAGCAGTCTCCCAAATTCTGTCCCTTGTTATTCTGTAGGTAATGTGTCTGATTAGTTCCCCATGGGTATAGTTCTTTTTTGTTTGTTTTAATTAGCTATACATGACAGTAGAATGCATTTTGACATGTACACAAATAGAACACAGCTTCTCATTCTTCTGCCCTGGCCCTTTTTTAAATTTTATTTTGAGACAGGCGCCTGCTGAGTTGCCTAGTCTGGCCTTAAATTTGTGATACTTCTGTTCCTGTGTAGCTAGAATTGCAGGCATGTGCTACCATGCCCAGCACCTTTATCTTTCTAAAGTAGTTCCTTATCTTCTGAAACTAAGATGCTCTAGGCTCACTTTATATTTTCCCTACTTCAGGCCTATAAACAACCATTTCTTCAAGAAACCCTGAATCACAGTTAAGTCATTTACCCAAGAGTCACACACTTAAGCAAATGGTAGAACTAAGATTCCAACCAAAGCAGTCTGATTCCAGATTCCATATTGTTAACCACAAAACTGGACAATATGGTCCTGGTATTGTTTTATTTAATTAATAAATTAATTTGCTTTTGTTCAGTTGCATTTGAGTTTCTAGTCATGTTTTGTTTGTGGGCAAGCCTTATAATTAGTTTACATCAATTAATTATTGTGCCCTGTGTTTGTGTCCCCCCCCTTTTCCCTCCCCCTCCCCCTTCTTGCTTTTCTTCCTCCTTCCCTCCCCCTCCCTTTCTCCCTCCCTCCCTCCCTCCCTCCGTCTCTCCTTCCTTCCTTCCTTCATTCATTTTTTTTGATGCTAGGGATTGAACCTAGGGCCTTTTGCATCTGACTGCATGCTCTGCCACCAACCTATACCCCCAGTACTCCTCTGTTTTATATTATTCTTTGTTAATCACAACTCTGATGATAGTGATTGAGTTTAAAAACTAGTAATTAGCCATAGATAATCACTGTTAAATTTTGGTACATTTCCTTCTGTCAGTACATATAAATGCATTTCAGTTTTTTAATGTTCTTCTAATTTTTTAATTTAATATGCATAAATATGGAACCTTCATGGTGAAACTAAAATCCAGACATTGTAGCTTTATATGCCAGTTTCTGTTGTAACTGGCCATTAAGAGGATAGTGAACCATTCTAGGCATAATCTGTATGCCTTAGTGTTATAAGAACGTTAAGACCTAAACATCTATCTTGGTTTATCCATTTATTAAGTAATCCTTGCAATACTTGATACTAAGCCTTATCTTTCTTCCATTTGTAGCAAAATAGATCCCCTGTGGTAAGCACACATTGGTAGCAGTCCACACGTGGGAATAGCCACTGGAATCTGCTTGCATCCCCCTCCCCGCCCCCCTTAAGAAAATAACCAGCACGCCCTCCACTGCCTGCAAGCAGCTGGTTTGAAAAAATAATCTGAGGATTGTCCTTGGTGCTACTTTAGTTTCCACCCCACTCTCTTCCTTAGACAGGCAGTCTTCTCCACATATATAGATGTTTTTTTACTTCCTTTCGCCATCTGGTCATCCCCCAAAATGTGTACTACTTCTCCTTAACTTCTCTCATTCTTCTTGTAGGCTGAAAAATAATTGTCATTTTGGCAGATAGTGTGCTAAAGTAGTTCACTAGCATAGGTAGTGCTTGTGACACACTCTACCAAGGGAATCAAAAGCTGTAAGATTTGAAGTAGAATTTGGTATAATCTCTTTATCTCTCAATTTTCTAAGTGCTATTAGAATTCTTTTCAATACACACACAGTTTTGTTTACTTAAATGTATTAAATAACATCATAATCAAATCAAATCAAGATCAGATACCAATCAAAAAAACTTTGTGTAATGGGGAAATATGCTGTTTCCTAAATAAACTTGCATCTGAACTTGTATAAATTAGAAATCCTCTTTCCTTTACTGCTGATTTTAAATGTTTGACCCACCTTTTTAAAAGATAAAATATATACCTATAAGTGCGTATAAGCAAAATTGATACTTCTACCAAAATGGCCATCTGTAAGAGAGGTTACCTGACTACCTGGACAGGGTGACAGAACCTTGGGGTTCTAGCCATACCCTAGTTCTTCGTTTTGCTCTAGATTTAATTTTGATAGTGTACCTGAATTGGTCAAGCTTCATGTGACTGTCTTGCAGAAGAGACTAATATATGTAGATTAGAATGTCAGCTTTCCAGAGAGATCAGACATTGCATCAGTGGCATGTTCTTTTGGGAAATTTTATTTGAAGGTAAGTAATCAATCACAAGACTGATTTGTGCGGAATCCCATAGAGGGGTGTTAGTTAATGAGTTTAAGAACTAAGCATCCATCTCTGTTTCTAAAGAGGGACCTACCAGAGATATCCTAATTGGCTAGTCAGGACAAAGTCTCCTCTTAGGAATTTTCTAAGACTCTGTTTTGTCTGTCTATCCATTGGAACAGTCTCACAATCAGTTGATTAGGGGAATTGCTTTTTTTTTTTTTTAAAGTTGTATATGGACATAATACCTTAATTTTATTTATTTTTGTGTGGTGCTGAGAATCAAACCCAGTGTCTCATATGTGCTAGGCAAGTGCTCTACCACTGAGGTACAACCCCAGCCCAGGAATTGTTTTTGATATGTTAGTATTATGATTTCCACTCGGCTTTTCAAGTATTTACTAACATTTTAAAACTAAACATTCACTAATTTTGTTAGGGCAGATTACCTTTGTTGAGAATCACAATGTTACATCTGTTACTGATTTTTCTCTCTTTTTAAAAAAATTAATAGATATTAATTACACTGGATGGTGTGTTTCATTGTGGCATATTTGGGCATATATAGGAACATAATTTGATCAATTTTACTCTGAAATGTCTCCCCCATGATTTATTGATTTTTTTCCCCCCTAGATTTTGCAGATATCGCTTTAAATGAATAACATTTTCTAATTTGGAGTGTGTGCGGGTTAATTACTATAGTCTTGTACTTCTCCATACTGTTTTTTTTAAATGTTGTTATTAATTGTTTTTTTGGGGGGATTGCCTATCTATTTCAGGCCATTTCATAATTCTGAATCATGTCTGACAACGGAGAACTGGAAGACAAGCCTCCAGCACCTCCTGTGCGAATGAGCAGTACCATTTTTAGCACTGGAGGCAAAGATCCTTTGTCAGCCAATCATAGTTTGAAACCTTTGCCTTCTGTTCCAGAGGAAAAAAAGCCCAGGAATAAAATCATCTCCATATTCTCAAGCACAGAAAAAGGTAAATAGCTGTTGTGATTTCAAGAGTCATTAGTTTATTATTGTAAATAATAGCATTAGTTTATTATTGTATGTTACTTGTGTTGGCATCTTTACTATATGAACAACAAACAGATTCAAGAAAACAGTTGATGCTGATAATATAGGCACTATGGGAAACGCTGCTTTAGAAGGGCATAGTGACTTGTGCCTACAGTCCCAGCTCCTCGGGAAACTGAGGCAAGAGGATCACTTAAGCCCAGGAGTTTAGTGCCAGCCTGGGCAACATAATGGCACCCTGTCTATAAAACAAAATAAATGAGAAGACTAGTTTATTTGAAACTGTAATTGAGAAGAAAAAAACTATAAAGTTGTTGTTCATCCTACTTATTATAGCCAGTGAATTTCTATACTCATTTCCATTTTCTGAGACTTTGGGCTATAGTTTAAGACTTTCTTACATTAATGGGGATTTATGATTGTCTTAATCTATCTGTGTTGCTTTAACAAAATATCTATGGCTGGGTACTTTATAAGAAAAGAAGTTTATTTGGCTTAATAATTCCAGTGACTGAAAAGTCCAAAGAATGCGGCCCTTTTGTCAGGTTGGGGCCCCTGGCATCTTGACAGTATGTTAGAGAAACAGAATGAGGTCCAGTTGCTTGCAGAAGGGGATGTGTGTGGGCCAGGATGTTAAGAGAGGTGGGGGGGAGATAGACTTGTTCTTTTATTAATTACCACCTGCTCCCTCAGGAACCAATGCACCTCTTGAGACAGGCATTAATCTATTCTGAGATGGTCAGGACCCAGTTGCTTCCCACTAGGCCCCACCTCTTAAAGGTCCAGGCACCTTTTAATACTATTAACTGGGGACCAGTCCTGAAACACATGAACCTTTGAGGGACAAACCATATCTAGCCATAGCAGTGATATTTGAGGAAACCTGCTTCTCCACATGTGAAAACACACACACACACACACACACACAAACACACACCATGCTGGGGATTAAACCCAAGATCTCATACATGCCAGTGAGGCCTTTGGTTTACCACTATACCACCGAGCTACATTTCCCAGTCCGGAAACCTACTATTAATAGAATAGTAACACAGGGGCCACAATCCCTTTTCTGAATTCCTAGAGTCAGCTGTGTTTTGGGAATTGAGTTTTTCTGATTTTTGAGTAGTCCTCAGAAGGATCTGAGGCGGCCGTAGTGAGCAGCAGTGTGTCTTCAGCAAAACATGTCTAGTCCAGGGGTTCTTAGCCTCAGCACTACTGACAGTTTGGGGCCAAATAATGTGTGGTTGCAGCAGTTTGTCCCCATGCAAAAATTATAGGATGTTTAGCAACATTCCTAGTTTTTACTCACTAGATTTCAGCAACTCTTCCATTTGTGACAACCACAAATGTCCCCAGACCTTGCCAAATATTCCTTGGGGGACAGAATCATTCCCAGTTAAGAACCCATTGATCTTGTCACACAATGTGGGATAAAGGCTATAAATAATCCCATATAGATAGATAGATAGATATATCTAATTGTAGGAAAATTTGTGTATATTTATATGAGAAGTCACTACATTAGTTTTGGTGTCAAATTAAGGAAGAAACTTGGTTTTCAGAGCTTTTTCAAATTAGTGTAGGGGAATTATTTATTTGATCACATTAAGCATGGTAATGTGGCTCTGATAGATAGAAGTAGATATTAGCAAAGATAAAGATACAGGTCCTGAGTCTACATGGAGAGGTAAACCCAATTAGAATGGTGTTTTGTATAAAATAATATACTTTTTTTTTTTTTTTGGTATCAGGATTGAACCCAGGGGCCTTTAACCACTGAGCCACACCCCCAGCTCTGTTTTGTATTTTATTTAAAGACAGGGTCTCACTGAGTTGCTTAGGGCCTTGCTAAATGGCTGAGGCTGGCTTTGAACTCGATCCTCCTACCTCAGGCTCCCAAGCCAGTGGGATTACAGGCATGTGCCACTGTGCCCAGTTTGAGACTTTAGATAGTTGAAAATCTGTTCATTTTGCCATATATATTACTTATTTCTAATTTAATTTTATTGAGATTTCATGCAAGGGAATGGATATGTAGGTCAGTGATAGAGTGAATGCTGCATAAGGACCTGGGTTTGATCCCCAGTACCACCTGAAAAATTTTTTTCATGAAGCTATAAACTGAAGAGACCAGTAAAAGTATGTTTTTAAAATTTATATAACAAGGGGATCAGGTATGTATTTGGTATGTTTGAAGATAAAAATTAGGCTGAATTAAGTAAAGAATAAAGGGAAAGACAAAGCAATGAACCAAAAACTGTGCATGGGAAGAGGGCAAAAAAATGTGGGTTAGCACCAAATCCTCATTTGCAGTGGGTCAGTATGTTTAAAGTGGGAAAATCTAAAAATGTCAGTGTAAACATAGCATTTGAAATTATGGAAATTAAAAAATAAAATTGTGGAGGTTAGTATCAGCAGAAATTGCAGAGTTGAAATTACTTGCCTATGGGGAACCAGAATCCAATTCCTTTATGGAGTAAAGGAATGCTCAAGATAGGATAAAAAATATGTTGGGCACAAGATTGAAAGTGTGTTGGAAATAAACATATATAAACACACACACACACACACACACACACACACACACACGTTGGGTGCAGTAGTGTATGCCTGTAATCCCAGCAACTTGGAAGGCCAAAACAGGAGGATTACAAGTTTGAGGCCAGCCTTGGCATCTCAGCAAGACCCTGTCTCCAGATAAAAAAAATTTTAAAACAGGATTGGGGGTATAGCTTCAGTGGTAGAGTACCCTCTTGGGTTCAATCCCCAGTATCACTGGTGGCTGGATACATACATACATACATACATGCTTACTTGGGGACAACCTTGTAGCTGGTAAAAGAAAACCATAAAGTGAAACAAAACAAAATAGAAAATGTGGATAGTCCAGTACTTGACATTGGATAATGGTTAGGGTTTATGAGCAAACTGAACATGCATTTACATAAATGCAAAACAGCATACCCTGCTCTGATCATTTTGAGAATCTTCTTTTTTTGCCCTCCTTTATCAAACCTTCTCTTTCTCTTCCTTTCTCCTAGAATTACCCAGGAGCTGCAACTAACCCTGGACCCCCTACTTTTTTCTTAGATAGAAGTTTCTGAGCTGAGGATATAGCTCAGTGACAGAATGCTTACCTAGCACGAGTGAGACCCTGGATTTGATCCCTAGCACTGGGGAGTGGAGCAGATATATATATCTAGATATATATATTATTAGCCATATACAAAGTAAAGAGGACAGTGTAATGAACCTCCTTTCCAGCTTCATTATCATCACTCTGTCTCCTCTTGACCCTTCTTTCCAACCCAAGTTCCTGTTCTTGTTGTTTCTACCTGGGAGCTAACACTATCAGGATGAAGGAGAATCCTCTGAATGTATGTACATTCATGCTGGGCTGTTCCCATTGTATTACTAGTTGCCTCTGGGTTCCTCATCCCTACCCGCTTGGCTTCTTTCTTCAAATACTCGCAACATTTCTGCATTAGTGTTCTACCTATTTCCTGAGCCACTGTTTCCCTCTGTAGTTTCATCCTAATTGCTTTTCATCTTTGAACATTCCTCATAGTTTGTGTTCTTTTACATATGGGGATCTGGTGTAGAAGAGGAGTACTGCAATATGTGGTCAGTATATCATCTTGACAGAGGTCTAGAAGGGAAAGAATTACATTTCAGTTTTAAAAATCGTAATGATTCTACAAGAAATACTTTAAGGTGTCTTCAATTATTACTGATTTTAATTTGTGTCACTGGAAAAATTTAAAACATCAGAAATAACTTTAAACAAATTGATATGTAATTGTACATATTTATGGGCTAATGCATGGTATTTTGGTACATGTGTTTATTGTGTGATGATCAAATCAATGTAATTGGCATATCCTTCACCTTACATATTTATGATTTCTATTTTTTAAAAATATTTTTAGTTGTAGATGGACACAATACCTTTATTTAGTTTTTTATGTGGTGCTGGAGATTGAACCCAGTGCCTCATGCGTGCTAGGCAAGCGCTGTACCACTGAGCCACAACCCCAGCTCTATTTATGATTTCTTTGTGTTGGAAACATTCAAAGTCCTCCCTTTTAGGTTTTTTTTTTTGGTGGTGCTGGGGATTCAACCCAGAGCCTTGTGCATGCAAGGCAAATACTCTACCAACTGAGCTATATCCCCAAGCCCCTTTTAGCTATTTTAAAATATATAATAAATCAGTATTAACTACTGTCACCCTACTGTGTTATATAATGCTAGAACTTATTCCTCTTAACTGTAATTTTGTACCTAATTAATTGCAATTACTACTTCTCTCTAACCCTTTCTCCCCTCATCTTCCCCAGTGTTTGGTAACCACTGCTCTTCTCTTGACATCTATGAGATCAACTTTTTTTATCTTCCACATGAGTAAGAACATGCCGTATTTGTGTTTCTGTGTCTGGCTTAATGCACTGAACATCATATCCTTCAGGCCGTCTTCGTTGCCACAGGAACACGACTTCATTCTTTTTTATGGATGAATAGTACTGCATTGTGCATATATTCCTCATTTTCTCTATCCATTCATGTATTGATGGACACTTTGGTTGTTTCCATTTCTTTGCTATTATGAATAGAGCTGCAACATGCAAGTGCAGATTTCTCTCTGGCATACTGATTTCATGTCCTTTGGATACATGTGCCCAACAGTGGGATTGCTGGATCATATGATAGTGCCATTCTTAGCTTTTTGAAACACCTCCTTACTGTTTTCTGTAATAACTATACAAGTTTATATTTCCACTACCAGTGTGTAAGACTTCCCTTCTTTCTACATCCTCTCCAGCATTTTTTATTTTTTGGATTTTTATTAATAGCCATTTTAATTGGAATGAAATGATATCTTTAAAAAAAATTTTTTTTTTTAGTTGTAGACGAACACAATGCCTTTATTTATTTATTTATTATATGTTGTGTTGAGTACTGAACCCAGTGCCTCACACATGCGAGGCAAGCACTGTACCACTGAGCCACGACCCCAGCCTATGAAATGATATCTGATTGTAGTTTTGATTTGCATTTCCCTAATGATTAGTAATGAAAAATATTTTTTCATGCATATGAAAAAATATATGCATGTTGGCCATGTGTATGTCTTCTTTTGAGAAATGTCTGTTCAGATCATTTTACTCATTTAAATCAGATTATGATTTTTTTTCCCTGTTGAGTTCCTTATATATTCTGGGAATTAATTCCTTGTTGGAGGAATGGTTTGCAAGAATTTTCTCCCATTCTGCAGGTTGTTTCCTTACCTGATTGATTGTTCTTTGCTGTCTGGAGGCTGTTTTAAAAGTTTATATATATATACCTTTCATGACAACTCAACCCACTTGCCTGATAATATATATTATATACACTGTGTGAGTCATCAGAGATACAGTGATAAGCAAAGCAGATGGTGTCCTTACTCTCATAACATCAATCAAAAACTACTGTAGCATGTAATGATAAACTATTAAAAGTGACACAGGGCTAATGTAAGATGTCTGTCTAATCTGGAGCATTTGGGAAAGCAAGGAAATGAAAACAGAGCTGAAGACTAAAAGATGAATAAGTGAGACAATAAGTTAATAGGTATGTTCTTTGCCTGTGGCCCAGCCACAGGAGGCATCATAGTACAGAACAGAGCTGAGCAGTCCAGCATCATTTGAAAGCATAGAGAGTAGGTGAGAATTACAGTGTGATGTATGGAGGGGACCACAGACAACAGAGAGGTAGGCAAAGACCAGGTCACAAAAGGCCTTGTATTCTATAGTATTGAGCTCAGATTTTATCTTGTTTCCTGAGGAACCATTAGAGAATTTAAACAGAGGAAAGTCCTGGTCGCATTTTTGTTTTAGATGGGAGGGACTGGTAGCTGTGTAGAAAATAGGTTTTGTTGGCACTTTGGGAGGCTGAGACAGGAGAATCACGAGTTTAAAGCCAGCCTCAGCAATGGCGAGGCGTTAAGTAACTCAGTGAGACCCTATCTCTACATAAAACACAAAATAGGGCTGAGGATGTGGCTCAGTGGTCAAGTACCCCTGAGTTCAATCCTTGGTCCCCACTCGCTGCAAAAAAAAGAAAATAGATTTTGTTGGAGGTCTAAGACTGAAGTTGGAAACTAGTTAGGAGGCTTTTACAGTAGTCCAGGTGAGAAATGGCTTAGCTAGTTCAGTAGAATTAATAAGGAAAATAGCAGCGAGCCATTGTTTGGTGTATTTTTCTAAGCTCTATTCAGATAGCTACTGTTGAGTACATAGTATTTATTAACTAAATCAATTTTCAGCTCTATTTAACCAGTATGCACCTTCACTTCTGATTATGGAGATGATAGATGGTAAACATTCTTTCTTGTCCAAAAATCTAATTCTGACGTTAGTAGTAATAATACTAGCCCATACTTTCTTACCTGTTTCCTAGAGAATGCTCTTCTGTATAATGGAACAATTTTAGTTTCCTTAGTTTGAAGCTTTTCCAAGTCAAAATAATAAGGGGGTGTAATAACTGGTGGTTAGACTAGAAACAGAAGAGTCTTCTTTTTAAACAGATATGAATTTCTTAACCTTAGACTGTAGCTCAAATGTAGCCTGAAAGGCTGAGGTCCTAAAAGGATGTGACAGTAGCCTACTTATAATTCTTTGAAGTACCTGTTGTAAACACTGCCTCTGGATCTCTACCTCTTGGCTGAAGGTTGCTGCTTGCCCGGTGCTCTTGTTTTGTTGTCTAATGTAAAGCTGGGAAATGATTCTAAGAATCTCATTTTCTCCTAGAACACTAATAAGCTGTGCATTTTATTAAAATAAGCTTTTTTTTTGTGGTCCATTACTTCCCATCAAGTCATCACTGTAGATGACTGATAAGCAAAAGTGGGAAGTTGATTTACTTTTATTCTTTTCAAACATTAACAGATTTCCTTCCAGAACTAAGGTATCTAAATAAATTATTTTTATTTATCTTTTAGTTCTTGGCTTCTAGAGTCATATGAACAGTTTATATAGCAGGGTCCTTTGAGCACACTGTTTAGCTTGGGACTTGCTTTTAGCGCTTTCATTTTACATACTTTTTCTGATGTTCCTATCAACCCTTCTGCTGGGACTACTAAAACATAGGAAGTATTTGTGAAAAACAAATGGAATTAAACAGATTTTTTAGGACGTTGTGTTATTTTACTTTGAACAGACCGTAGCAGGTATCTTAAGTTACGCTTAATCATTTTCATGTCCTCCTTTAACTTTTCATTCCATATCCCTAACATTTAATATATTTGTTTCACTAAACTCAACACTCCCTGTTGAAGAACATGGTTGGGTCTTAGACACAACAGGAACCACAATTCTCTTGCTCCGTATCTTATCTTTCCCCTTTCTGTTTACCTGTTTCCTATTTCTTTTGTATTTCAGTCTGGATTTTCTCTGTGTATAAGGAAATATAGCCCTCAACAGTAACTGGGCTTTATTTCTTATAACTGTAACCACTGGAGATAGACTGATTCTCAGGGTGCCAAGTCTGGCTTAGGTCAGATACTATCCCTGAAGCAGTTGACTGGGAGTGTGTGGGGGGAACTGGGGCTGGCCTGGCTTGAATGAGTGAGATGCCCTTCTTGGACCAATCATCTGTGGTCAGGCTTATATAAGAAAATGGTATTTTCCTAACCATATACAAAGAAAGCATGAGGGATGTTCCCAGAAGTGGGATGCCACACAGATTTTTTAAAAAAAAGGAAAACAAAACCAAAAATATTTCCATAGTTCATCAAATTCTGTTTTTCCTATCAGCCATACCAGAACAGTATACAAATTAAGCTACTAATTTATAATTTACTAAATTTATTTCTGTATGCAATATACTGAGTTAGAAGCCACAGGACATAAAGAGAAGTAGAGAGTATGACCTCAGATTACTCAAAGTCAGTCTAGAAGAAAATGAGAGGTTGGTTTGATAGATGTGTTTCAGTGAAGACAGCAAAATTTTCTGAGAGTTGCATTTCCCTCTGTTCCTTTCCACGATCATTGTGTTCTGCTCTCTTAGCATGGACACATATGTTCATAGAAGACCTAGAGAAGAGGTAGACATTTGAACCTAAGTCTTTTATCACTGTTCAAAAGATACCATGCTTCCTATTAATGCTAGGTCATTACTACCTTGTTTAAACAAATTACAGCAGCACTAACATTTCTAGCTTTTTATGTACAGACCATTTTAAACTTTTTTATAATAGAACATTCTGGTTAAACATAGCTATTGACTACATGCTTCTGCTTACTTTCCCTCCCAAAACCCAACTAAAATGACAGTAAAAACAATTTTTTTTTAAAATTACAAGGACAATGAGAATAGGAGAGGAGACAGTAGTGTACAGGAGCTCTCAGTACAAACGAACAGAGTGATGGGAAATGGCACCTGAATAAATGGAACAGAGACATCACCTAAGCACTTTCAGAGGGTAATGTCTGTGGGAAGTGAATCAGTTTCCCTTCTAAAATTTCAGAGGCTCAAGATTTAGAGTCACACAATACTGTGGGAAAAGGGGGAAGGGAGGAGGGAATAGCCAGGCTGAAAGGACTGGGAATTAATTGAAAATTTTCATATATAGTATCAAAGACTCCCCAGGACTCATTCCTTTTTGCCCTCCAGCCATGCAAATATAGCCCCCATCCTGGGGTGGAGGCAGGATATTTGCATTTAATTTAGGAGAAATGAAACCACAGAGGCCCCTGTTCTTTTCATAGGATGTTAAAGGTTAGAATAAAAAAATGGATTCAATAAAAGTCAGCATATAAAACTCCTTTTCTCTGCCCTGTTTTCAGAGTACTTATAGCTTGACTCAGTTCTCACACAGAAGATTGGAGGGTTTTTGTTTTTGTTTTTCTTTCAGATAAACAATACTCTTGGGGAAAATACACTGTAGGTATCCTGTATCTCAATCCCATCTTTAGTGAAAAGGTTAGCTTATCTCTCAGTTCATTAATATTTTTCTATATTAGTAGATAGCAAAAGATCTCCAGACATTTAAGGAAAACCATTAGATATAAAAGTCCAAAATAATTAGGGATATTTTAAAAAGGCATTTACCACCCATGTCAATAATGCCATAGACTCAGGAGGCTGAAGCAGGAGGATCACAAGTTCAAGTCCAGCTCAGTAACTTATCAAGAGCCTATCTGAAAATAAAAAGGGCTGTGGGTGTTGTACAGTGGTAGAGGTTCTCTGCATTTAATCCCCAGTACCACCAAAAAAAAAAGAAAGAAAGAAAAGAAAAAGGAAGAAATTAAAAGAGCATTTAGAAAAACAGACACAGAAAACTCAGTCTATACATACACATACACTGTGTAATCTTCAAAGAAGATAAATTGAACCCACGAAACAAGAAGTACTTAGAGAACAATGAGAAATAATTCTTGGGAAATTAATATTTAAGATTACCAAAGCAGGGGCTAGAGTTGTAGTTCAGTGGGAGAGCACTTATCTAACATTTGTGAGCCACTGTGTCGATCCTCAATACCACATAAACAAATAAAATAAAGGCATTGTGTCCATTACAAATAAAAGTATTTTTAAAAGAGCTTAACAAAACATGCGGGAGATATCAATAGGAGGATGAGTGGAAGATAATCGAAAGAATGTTCCCAGAGACTTAAAACAAAAATAAGTTAATGGGGCCCTGTTGATGGTAGCACACACCAGTAATCTGGTGACTCAGGAAGCTGAGGCAGGAGGACCATAAGTTCAAAGCCAGCCTCAGCAGCTCAGTGAGGCCCTAAGCAGCTTAGGAAGGCCCTGTCAAAAAATAAAACGGGCTGTGGTGTGTAGGGTTCAATCCCTGGTAGAAAAAAAAAAAAAAGCATAGATGGAAAATATGAGAGAAAAGATAATAGTTTCAAATCACTGATAATAAATTAGAGTGCAGGAAATATCAAAGAAATAATAGGGAAAAAAGTTCCAAATCTGAAGAATATAATTTCCAGATGCATGTGACTCACTGTGAACTCAGCTCAGTTAATGAATAAAGATCACAGATAGGAAAGTAAAATCAAGGCGGAGCAACAGGGACTGGATTTATACTCCTACATAAAAGAACTAAAGCAATGGAAAATACATACAAAACAATGATTTTCAAGACACTGGAGTCAGGCAATGAAGAAAAATGATTCCTAAGAGAAAAGAAACAAATGAGGTGATCCCTACCATTGATTCAGCTTTCTGCCTGGAGAGTTTCTAGACTGCTGCACAGAGAAAGGGAAATTGGTGATCTCCCTGAGATGAGGAACCGAGCAATTAAATAATAGGATTAATAGCAGAATCGGTATTAAAAAAGAGGAAAAGATTAGTGAATTTGAAGACAGGGTAATAGAAACCCTCCAAAATGAAACAAAAGTGAGCAGCTGTGGGAGAACTTCAGGAAGAGTGATGTATGTATAATTGAAGTCTCGGAGGGAGGAGAGAAATATTTGAAAACACTTTTTAAATAATGGCAGAGAGCTGGTGGTGTAAATGGTACAGCATTTGACTGACTACCATATGTGAGGCCCTGTGTTCTGTCTCCCAGCATCACAAAAAAAAAAAAAAAAAAAAAAAAACCAAAAAGGAAACAAATACTTTTTTACATGTGTGAAAGCCAAAAGAATTTACTATCAGCAGACTGTACTTTATTAACAAAAAAGTGTTTAACCAAGTCCTTCAGGCAGAAGGAAAATGATGTCAGGTAAAAAGCACAGGAAAAGGTTGCTTTTTCCTTAACTAAATCTCTTTAAAAAATAATCATGTTCTTAATGAAGTACTGATACATGCTATAGCATGGATGAATCTCAAAAATATTAAGTAAAAAAAGCTATTTGCAAAAGACCACATATTTATTGTATGATCCTATTTATATGATTAGCCAGAATAGGCAAATCTTTGCAGACAGACAGGAAGCAGATTAGTGGTATGCCTAAGATTTGTGGTGACATAGGTGATGGAATGGGAGTAATGATCACTAATGGGTACAAGATTTCTTCTGCTCCTGATGTAAATATTCTAGTTAGAGTGTGATGGTGGTTGCAAAATTCGAAAACACACTAAAGCCCATTGAATTATATAGCTTAAAAGGCAAACATAACAACAAAGGTAATGAAAGGGGATAATAAAAAATACTTGATTAGGGCTGGAGTTGTAGCTCAGTGGTAGAGCACTTGCGTAGCATGTGCAAGGCACTGGATTTGATTCTCAGCACCACATATAAATAAATAATAAAGTCCAAAAAAAACCTTGGTTAATCCAAAAGAAGGCATAAAAGATTGATAAAGCAGTCCTACTATATGCTATCTATAGGAAATTTGCTTTTGTACATCCAGCCACAAGATAGGGTAAAATAAAAAGTATGCTAGAACTGGGGGTGTAGCTCAGTAGAATGCCTAGCATGTTCAAAGCTCTGGATTTGATCCCCAGCACCACAAAAAAATAACAAGGTGGTTATATTAGCAACATAAAGAAACTTGGCCTGGCTATAAAAGTATCAGATAAACTAGATTCTAGAGCTCAAAAAGTATTATCAGATTAAGGAAGTTATTTCATAATAGTTCATTTAGATAATGTAATAACTAAACATTATGTACTGCTAACAGCTTCAAAATACATGACACAAAAATTGATAGGATTTCAAGGAGAAATTGACAAATTCAGTTATAATTGGAGATTTTAATATACTTCTTTCAGTAATTGATAGAACAAGTAGATAGAAAATTGGTAAGGATTTAGAAGATTTGAACATAACAACCACCTTGACCTAATGGATATTTGTAGAACATTCCACATAACAACGGTTAGAATACACAATTACTTTACGCGTACATGGAACATACACCACCAAGATAAATCATATTCCAGGAACTTTTTAAAAAAACATCTCAATAAGTTAGAAGGATTTAAACAATATAAAGTGTGTTATGTGAACACATGTAATTTAATTAGAAATCAGTAACAGGAAGCCCTCTGAAAATATTTGGAAAGTAAATAAAACACTTCCAAATAAACAAATTGGAAGGATATTTAGAAAATATACTGAATGAAAATGAAAATTTAAAAAACATTGATATTTGTAAGATATCTAAAGGTGGGCTGTGGTTGTGGCTCAGTGGTAGAGTGCTTTCCTAGTATGTGTGAGGCACTGGGTTTGATCCTCAGAACCACATCAAAATGAATGAATAAAATAAAGTATTGTGTCCATCTACAACTAAATATAATTTTAAAAACGACATCTAAAGCCCTATTTGGAGGAAATTTTATAGTTTTAAACACCCACATTAGAAAAGAAAAAAATTTTCAAATCAATGACTCCAGCAAAGCCATCTTTTTTTTTTTTTTTAATGGTATCAGGGATTGAACTCAGGGTCACTTGACCACTGAACCACATCCTCAGCCCTAGTTTGTATTTTACTTAGAGACAGGGTCTCACTGAGTTATTTAGGGCCTAGCTTTTGCTGATGCTGGCTTTGAACTCATGATCTTCTTGCCTCGGCCTCTAGAGCCTCTGGAATTATAGGCATGCACCACTGTGTCCGGCCAGTTAAGGCATCTTAACAAACTACAAGGGAAGAGCAAATGAAATCCAATGTAGAAGAAAGGAAATGTTAAAAGTCAAAGCAGAAATCAATGAAAGGAAAAAGTAGTAAAATCAATGAAACTAAAAACTGATTAATTTATAATGCCAAATGAATAAGCCTCTAGCCAGACTGTTGGAGGAAGAGAGAAGATACAAATTACCAAATTGAGAATGAGAGAAGTAAATCCCATCCCTGTAGATTTTTTTTTTTTTTTAAATATTTTTTAGTTGTTGATGGACACAATGTCTTTATTTTATTGGTTTGTATGTGGTGCCGAGGATCGAACCCAGGGCCTCACGCATGCGAGACAAGCGCTCTACCGCTGAGCTACAATCCTAGCCCCCATCCCTGTAGATTTTAAGGATACTGAAAAGTGAAGGTTTAGTCAGGTACAGTTTCATATGAATATAATCCCAGCAACTGGGGAGGCTGAGGCAGGAGGGTCCCACTCAAGTCTGAGGCCAGGATGGTCAACTTAGTGAGAAGTACTGTGGCAGCAATGTGACAAAAGCTGTGACAGATCTGTAGTCTGTACAATGATGCTAATAAAACATCATGAATTTGCTGAGAGAAATTCAAGAAGACCTGACTAATGGAGGGATTCACTGTTGCCATGGATGAGAAAACTCTGTTAAGAAACCAGTTCTTGGGGCTGGGGCTGTAGCTCAGTGGTAAAGCGCTTGCCTCCCATGCGTGAGTCACTGGGTTCGATCCTCAGCACCACATAAAAATAAATAAAGATATTTATTTATTATTTATTATGTCCATCTACAACTAAAAAAATATTAAAAAGAAAAGAAAAGAAAAGAAACCAGTTCTTCCTAAACTGGTCTATAGATTCAGGACAATTTCAGTCAGAATCCCAGCAGGCTTCTTACAGAAATTTAACAAGATCATCCTAAAATTCATATGGAAATGGGACAAACCTGAAATATCCAAGTAGTTTTTAATTAGAACAAGAAAAAGAGAAGGACAAACACAATGAGGAAGATGAACTGAACTTCCACTGTGTACTTACAGTGCTTATTAAAAATGACAGTAGTTAGCCGGGCGTGGTGGCTCATGCCTGTAATCCCAGCACTTAGGGAGGCTGAGACAGGAGAATCGCGAGTTCAAAGCCAGCCTCAGCAACGGCGAGGCGCTAAGCAACTCAGTGAGACCCTGTCTATATGTAAAACACAAAATAGGGCTGGGGATGTGGCTGAGTGGTCGAGTGCCCCTGAGTTCAATCCCCGGTACCAAAAAAAAAAAAGTAATTGAGGCAGGCTGGTATTGGCATAAAGGTGTGAATAAGCAGATCATTGTAACATCAGGACATCTAGAAATAGACCCACACATATATCAGCTGCAGATGAAAGCAGGGGAATTTGGGGAAGGAGACAAGGAAATGATGTGTTTAAATTTATAGAGAATGTGATTGATAGGTGTGTGGTAGAAATGTTGCATAAAGTATTTTATAGTGGGATCATTCAAAAACTGGGTAGTTTTAAAATAGAACAGTTGTTACCTTCAGTAAGAAGGAAGGATTAGGTTTGTACTATAAAGAAGTGACCTCTAAACTACTTTTCTTAAGTCCTCACCCCTTTATAGCAATATAGGTTACTTTACCTCATTTACTGGTTTCTGCTCACACAATATTTTAAGGGAATTCTCTTTTCTTGAATAACTTCATTCCTAATCTGTTTTAGGGAAAGTATAAACAAGATTATAAGTGCCTTTATTAACCTTGTTTAAGTCCTTTTTTCCCCTTTTTTTCTGAATGCCCTCTAGGAAGTAAAAAGAAAGAAAAGGAACGGCCGGAGATTTCTCCTCCATCTGATTTTGAGCACACTATCCATGTTGGCTTTGATGCTGTTACTGGAGAATTTACTGTAAGTTTTACCTAGTTAGGTTTTGTTTATGAGATCAGAACAGCATTCAAGCTTTTTCCTGTGGTACTAACTTTGAAGTTAACTTTTCTGCCTACAGGTTAATTGTCAGTTCTCACTGCTTTTTCTTATAAGTGTTAGAAGTAGTGTATATTTTTTTCCCTAGGAGAGCTGAGCCTAGTTATTATTCTGCAAAATAGATATATAAAAGTAGACCTTTAGAAAACTAGACCAGTTAGAATGTTTGTTTTATGTATTTTTACATTTATCTCTGAAAATTGATTTTATTAGAGCAATTCAAACCACAACTGATTTCTGAATTTCTTTTTGTTAGGGCATGCCAGAGCAGTGGGCTCGATTGTTACAGACCTCTAATATCACCAAACTAGAGCAAAAGAAGAATCCTCAAGCTGTACTGGATGTCTTAAAGTTCTATGACTCCAACACAGTAAAGCAGAAATATCTAAGTTTTACTCCTCCTGGTAAGACATCGGACAATGGTAAAAGACTGAATCACATGGAAAGTTGTAAAGCACAGCTACATAAAAAGATTATTTATGGAAAAATAAAAGACTAAGCTGTATTTCTTGTCCCTACTTTCTTCTGTATAGATTTTGCTTTTTGTAAACTGATCGAGTGGCTCTTAAACATCATTTGGAGTCTGAGTATTACATTTAATCTCATAGTTTGTTAGAAGTGGAATTGGAGGTTTTAAATTTTTTCCAGATTTTTTATACATTATAATTAAATGTGATAGTGTGATTTGTTGTTACATTTACTTGGGGTTTTTTCCTCCTCACTGTTTTAAATGATTTTCAGTTTAGAAGGAAAATGTGTAGATTTATAGACATGTTTATGCTAGAGATACATTTATTGTCAGTGGCATAGAAGGAAGTTTGCTATATAAATAAATGCACAGACCTTGAAATAAAAAATATTGTTGCTACTCAAAAATTCAAATCCGTCAAACATGTAAATACATAAAATAAACATTATAACTAAAAACATTTATATCTCAGAATTAGAATATCATTGGGTAAGAATTGGAATACAATGGATTTTAAAAAATAGTCTGTGTAAATCAACATCAGAAATAAGTCCACATGTTACAATTGGTTGAGCCATCTCTGGAATGTCTTTGAGATTTAGACCTCCCTTCCCCACACTGGTTCTTCTGCTTTTTCTTCCTTGCATTGTACTTTAAAGACGCAAGATCATGCGTCCTGTTAACCTTAGTGTAGATTTTGCCAGTTACAACCTGCAGGGATTGAACTCAGGAGTACTCAACCACTGAGCCACATCCCCAGTCCTATTTTGTGTTTTATTTACAGACAGGGTCTCAGTGAGTTGCTTAGTGCCTCACCATTGCTGAGGCTGGCTTTGATTCTCCAGTCTCAGCCTCCCGAAGTGCTGATATTACAGGCGTGTGCCACCACGCCCTGCTCCCCAGGATGTTATTTTTATTTAATGTGTTTCTCTGTCTCTAAAGTTATATGTCTCGTTTTTTTAAAAAATAATGTAATTAAACTCAAATCATGTGGTTTGAATTAATTGTATTTAGTAAGTTTATATCATCACAGAGATAAAGACACTGTTCAAGGAAGAAGTAGACTTCTTTGCAAGTAATATTAATCTTGACCTTTTTTACTTTAATCTGGTATTTCCTTAGGAAAAGGTCAGACTTTTACCTGCTTTTCATAATTGCCATGTTTGAATGGTAGCTTTATATCCCCTTGTTCCTGGATAGGCAGTTCTCTAGAGAAAATATCTTAAACAGTAAATGTTTTGTTTTTAATACAGATTAATAGGTATAGTTTCCATTACATTTTTAAAAAATTTTTTTTAGTTGTTGATGGACCTGTATTTATTTATATGTGGCACTAAGAATCAAACCCGGTGCCTCACATGCTAGACAGGTTCTCTACCACTGAACTACAACCCCAATCCCTCCATTACATTTTAATAACTTTATTGAAGTATAATTTGCATACAATAAAATTCACCCATTTTAAGTATCAATTCAAGTTTTTTTTTAAAGTATTTTTGAGGTTCAAGATTGGAGAGTTATTAGCTGAGTTCTATATAAATTATATTGCTGATATTGCCATTTTTCTCGAGGTAATTCAACTTAAAATAAAATCAGTCTAAGAAATTTCACTTGGTCCTCTTTTAAATTATTTTTCTTTTTTGTCATAAGAATTTTTTTCTTCAATTGTTAACATCCTTTTCTTTTTCATATTTAGAGAAGGATGGCTTCCCTTGTGGAACACCAGCAGTAAGTTAATAATTTATTTCTTACCGTTCTTGTTCTAGTTTAGTTACCTAAAACAAATTTGTTTTTATTTTGCTTTCTAAAATAAATTCAGCCATCAGACGTAAATAACTATTTAATATATTTATAAATAGTACTCAATATTTATCATATGTTTATTTCATATACTTACTTTTCCATATTTTGTAAAATCACCTTTACTCTTTAATGGATTATATTGGAACCAGTGAGGTTTTTTTTTTTAGTTGTCGATAGACATTTATTTATCTATTTATTTATTTATTTATATGTGGTGCTGAGAATTGAACCCAGTGCCTCACACACGCTAGACAAGCACTCTTCCATTGAACTACAACCTCAGCCCCAAACCCGTGAGGTTTAATCATTTAAAAATTAGCTATTGAGAAAACAACTTCTTAAAGTATGTTTAAAAAAAGAGAGACAGTCACATTTCAACCTTTTAATTTTACCTGCTTGTCTTCTTCCTTTGCTCATGTGATGAATACAGCTGAATACCAAGGGGTCAGAAACATCAGCAGTAGTAACAGAAGAAGATGATGATGATGAAGAGGCTGCACCTCCTGTCATTGCCCCACGACCAGATCATACAAAATCAGTGAGTGATTGGGCTAATGACCTGGTGTGTGCATCTATGTATGTGTGTCTAAAAACAGCTGTTTGCATTTGACTTTCAGTAATAATTTCAAGAAGCCTTCAAGTTTAAAATATTTCAATATGAGAAAATTAAGGTTAAATTAAGAGTTTTACTTAAAGAGTACTCATCAAAAACTACTTTTTTGAAAAATAAGAATCTAATGGCTTCTTTAAAAGTTAGAATATTTAATTCACTAGTTTTTTTTCTTTGTATATTTTGCCCTTTTTTCCACAGAAGTCCTCTATTTCTGTTTCATAATGTAGATAACTATTATATCTAAAACTTAGATTTTTTTCTAAGAGCTTTCTTTTTCCTCAGATTATGTACCTTATTTCTCATTTTTACATTTTTCTCAAAGCTAGTTCAGAGTGATGGCATTCATAAGACAGTTTAGAGTGAAATTCCTCACCAGCTGAGAGATGGAGCCAGGAAGAGAGAACTACTAATGGGACATGCAGGGGACTGTGATGTGGTGGCACACAGTGCCCTGCACAGGCTGAGCGCCCAGGACTGCCACTGGATCCTGATCTCAGGAGAGATGGCTACGTTTTCTTTATTTCTTACAATTGGCTCTTTGAAGTGAAAGGGAGGGTAGGCATTATATTTGTGTAAAATGTTTTGTGGAAATTAGTAATAGTTATTTCAACATCAAGGCTTCTAGTCTTTGGCACTTTATCTTTTTTATTATAAACATTATTTTTAAACTGTGCTGCTTTGTACTACATTGTTATACTATTTTATTTTTTTAATTTAAAAAATGTTTTTAGTTGTAGATGGACACAATACTTTATTTATTTTTATGTGGTGCTGAGGATTGAGCCCAGTATCTCACATGTGCTAGGCAACCTCTGTACCACTGAGCTACAACCTCAACTCCTGTTATACTATTTTAGATTATACTATTTTAGATCTAGGACCACTTAAATTTTATTCATGGACCTGCTGTTTTGTTAGTTATACTTTTTTTTTTTGGGTACCGTGGATTGAACCCAAGGCACTTAACTACTGAGTCACATTCCCAGCCCCTGTTTTTGTTTTCAGACAGGGTCTTGCCAACTCACTTAGGGCCTCATTAAGTTGCTGAGGCTAATTTTGAACTTGGAATCCTCCTATCTCAGCCTCCCAAGTCATTAGGATTAGAGGCATGTGCCGCTGTGCCTGGCTGCTAGTTATACTTTTAAATACATTCATTCTATAGCAAAGAAAAAGGTTTAATATTTTTTTCAATACATGTTTTTTGTAGTCTGAAAATATTACATTCTTTAGAACAATAAGACAGGTAACTTAGTTTTGGTTAAAAATTAAGGAACTGAATAGTGTGCCAGTAAGAATATCTGAAAATATTTTTTCTCAAATCTCAGTAATGAACTATATTTCTGCAGATTTATACACGGTCTGTAATTGACCCTATTCCTGCACCTGTTGGTGATTCAAACGTTGATAGTGGTGCCAAGTCTTCAGACAAACAGAAAAAGAAGACAAAGATGACAGATGAAGAGATTATGGAGAAATTAAGTATGTTACCTACATTTTACATTATTTTTTAAAAACACTTTTTTAGTTGTAGATGGACAATAAGTTTATTTTATTTTATTTTTTGTGATGCTGAGGATCAAACCCAGTGCCTCGTACATGCTAGGCAAGTGCTCTACCACTGAGCCACAACCCCTGCCTTACATTATTCTGGAATTAACATTTCTTAAAACATCTGACCCAAGTCTGGGCATGTAGCTCAGTAGTAGAGCACCTAGTGTATGTAAGGTCTTGGGTTCTATTCCCACCACTGCAAATAAGAAAACACAAAAAGACCGGTTGGATTGTAATATATGCCTTTTATTTTGCCTTAAGGCAGACAGAAAAATTGTTTTCTTATAGGAATAACTGCTTCAATTAAAATGTAATGAGCCTGGGCATGGTGGCACATGCCTATAATTCCAGCAATTTAGGAGATTGAAGCAGAGGATTTCTAGTTTAAGGCTAGTCTGGGTAACTTGGTGAGACCTTTATATATAAAAAGGGCTGGGCATATAGCTCAGGGGTAAAGTGCCCCTGGATTCAGCCCCCTGTACCCACCCTCCCCCCCCCAAATAGTGAAAGCAAAGTAACATTCAGTTTGTTACTGCATTTGGAACGTATTTAAAATGTATCGATAGTGAAGTCAGTCCCTTTGGGAGCAATACTTCTTTCCTATGAACCAAATCTAAAGGATATGAACATGGACATATTTGGAAACCTTATCAAAGGACGTTTGTATATATTTGTCCAAACCTATAGCTTTTCAAAATAGAAGTGTGTAGTCATAAAACATACTCCAGGGAAAAACTCCTTTCCCTTCTCCCTTTTAATTCAATTAACTATCAGTGGCCTGAATCAAGCATTACAAATGATGTAAACAGGAAGGGAGTAACAATAATGTCTGATTATAAGGCTACAGTAACTATAGTTATAAAGAACAATGTGACCTAGAAGAATCAAGGAAAAATACTTTATAGTTTTTGTTCTTGATTCCTTAGTACTTTCAAATATAAAACTGCTTTGACTGTGGTATCCTATAGATATTTATGTATAATGGTCCTTATCTTTGGGCTGCTGCTTTAAAAAATAAACTAGAATAGTAGTTGTGGCTATTCACATGTGACCTTTAGTTATCACATCCCCTATCTTTTTGCCCTTCTTAGCTTGAACCTAAGTGGCTAACTTGAGATTGAGTAGCTATATAAGATTATTTATGTGATATGTCCCTGTCTTCTTTTATCTTGAATAAGTGAAAATTTAATGTGATTTTCTTATGTTTTCACTTACTGGTCATAAGAATTTAAGTTATGATTTTATACCCAACCTCCTAATCTTGCCATTTCTTAGTCATGACTTTGAACATACCTACAATAAATATATGATTTGTTCATATTAGAGTAATCTACAGTAGTAAGTGGTTTCCTAAATATATTAAAAGAAGATATACTGGAATAGTAAGAAAAGCCATTTAAGGTTATTCCTAATGGATATCATTCATTTAGTAAGTTGTTTCATAACTTATCACTAATGTGTAGTACACGTAGTGGGGTAGAAAAGTAGAGTGACTAATTTCCCAGGAATTGCCAAGTTTTTGTTTGTTTTTGGTACTGGGGATTGAACCCAGGGGTGCTTCACCACTGAGCTACATCCCAGCCCTTTTCATTCTTTGTTTGAGACAGGATCTCACTGAGTTTCCAAGACTGATCTCGAGCTTGTGATCTTTTGCCTCAGCTCCTGAATAACTGGGATTATAGGCATATGCCACCATACCTTGCTGGAATTGCCATTTGGAAAGCTGTACATCCTGAGACCCCTTTAAGTCTCAGGCAAACTAGAACAACTGGTTGTTCTGAAATGTCATGTTTGAGAAAGTGATTAGTTAGGAGTCCTGACCTAATGGAGAGTGTATGTCTTCTTGTTTCTGATACCTTTTTGCTTTTACTTCAGTGTTTTGTTTGAAACAAATTATTGTTGAAATTTGATGTGTTTGAAAACCAGTGTTTTAAAATCAGAGTTTATTAAAAGAAATAATGATACCAAAATTAATTTGTGTTTAAAATGTTTGAGCTTTCAATGTTGTTTTTGTTTAAAATAGGAACTATTGTGAGCATAGGTGACCCTAAGAAAAAATATACAAGATACGAAAAAATTGGACAAGGGTAAGTGTTCGTGATTGTATTGTCATAACATTCACTACTTACTGGGTATTCAGCATGACCTCTCTTTTCCCCCCTGACATTGAGCACTCACTGTATTCTATGAGTTGATCCTAAGGGATTTGTGTAAATATATATGTAGTTGTTTAAAAACTCTACATGTTAGCAATGACTTTACATCATTATTTTTTATTGAATGTTATTTCTCATAGATGTTAAGGGATTATTAGATGGAAAAGTTGCCTATAACATATTTAAAAGACAATTTTATTTCAGGATTTAGGCCATAAAAACATTGATTTGGGACTGGGTATGTAGTTCAGTGTAGACCCCTTGCCTAGGATACATGAGGTCCTGGGCTCCATCCTTTGCATTGCAAAAATAAAGCAAAGCAAAAACCCATGCCTTTATCTGGGCGTGGTGGTGCACAACTGTAATCTCAGCAACTCAAGAGGCTGAGTTAGGAGAATTGCAAGTTTTCAGCCAACCTCAACAATTTAATTAGATCCTAAGATAAAAAGGACTGGGAATGAATGAATGGATGACTGAATGAATAAATTGAATTGAATGAATAAACAAATAATGTTTTTGAATCATATCATTGAGTATTGATCTTTGAGTCTGCCAATCATATGTTCAGTAATTTGTTTTTAAACTATACTAACCGGGCTGGGATTGTGGCTCAGTGGTAGAGCGCTTGCCTCGCATGCGTGAGGCACTGGGTTCGATCCTCAGCACCACATAAAAATAAATCAATAAAGATACTGTAAAAAATAAAAAAATAAATAAACTATACTAACCAAGCTCTTTCCTGTATTGCTTGAGAACAAATGAACATCTTGAATTTTTAATGTTACTAATCTCTAGAAAATAGTCTGGGAATTTAGAAAGAATTAGTGGGATTTAGAATGAGAATTTTTGGAAACTTCCTTTTGAATTTCTTTTAAACAAATTCAGTTCACTGATTTTAATAGTAAAATACTGAAAATCACCTTGATATTTTGAACATAATAGATGTTATATATTGAATAATTAATAATGAATAAGACTAATACCTGTGTATATGGATATGTATCAAATCTACATGAATTTATTTATTTGCTTGCTTATTTATTTATTTATTTATTTATGGTATTGGGGATTGAACCCAGAGGTCCTGGGCTCCATCCTTGTAGCTTTACCACTGAGCTACTTCCTTAGCCCTTATACAGGCATGTGCCACCATGCCCAGCCAAGTGAATTTTAAAAAACAAATTGCAGAGAAATGCATAAACTCAAACTTCATAGTTAAAAGTATAGAAAAGTGCAAGGAAACGATGCACATCAAATGCAGGATAGACACTAAGGACAGGTCACCCTTGGGTAGAGGGAGAATGCCATAGGAAAGTGCATACCAGGAATCTTCGAGTTTATTTGCAGTTCTTTGTTTCTTAAGCAGGAACTGTATTCATGAGTGTATGTTATTCTTTTGTTTCTTTATCTTTTTTTCTCTATATTTTTGTAGGTCTGGAATATTTCAAATAAAATTTTGGCCACAAGGATTGCCTCCTTTTCCCTTTCTGTTTTTTGTTTTTAAGATGTTAAATCTTAAGTGTTCTTTGATCCTTTTTTCAATTGTGAGAAGGGTAAAGTCTTTGGATATTATAAATGGCAGTGATTTAGAAATTGTAATTCAGATTATGTCTTTTCCCCCCTAGGGCTTCTGGTACAGTTTTTACTGCTACGGATGTGGCTCTGGGACAGGAGGTAGCAACTTTTTCATACTTCTAGATGTTAAATTAGCTTTTTGTATAAGAGAAATACTAGATAAAGCTAAGCATAATCAATAGGAATATATTTTTTAAATTGAATATGTTGTAAGAATTAATCTATATAATTTTATATCCATTCTCACATTAAGAGGAACAGAAAAGGAATTATGTTATGAATAAGCAAATATTTAAAAAAAATAGGTTGGAGTGAAAAGATCCTGGCACTGGATTGACCTTAGGTTGGTTAATCAACTTCAGGATAAATCTGAACATATTTAGGGTCCGTGTAGTGTTAAAACACTGCACAGTCAGTGTGCAAGTAAAAATAGTATTTATTTGTCAGTTATAATCTTACTATATAATATTTTGTGTTACTATAAATTATTAACTGGTTGGTGTTTGTTACTTTCTAAGAGAATTAGGAAAATCATTGATTTTTTTCTTTTTCAATTCTGTTTCCATTATAGGTTGCTATCAAACAGATTAATTTACAGAAACAGCCAAAGAAGGAACTGATCATTAATGAGATTTTGGTGATGAAAGAATTAAAGAATCCCAACATAGTTAACTTCTTAGACAGGTAAATATGTTTGAGGTTCTAAAACATTGGGATAAAAGTATGGAAATCTATAGTCTCATGGTTTGACGGAGTCTAGCCATTTTGAAATGTTAATACTGAAAAGTAAACTTGAGAGAGAAAGAGGAGAGGTGAAAACAGCATATTCCAAGTTAGAAGATCCTTTTGCTACAAGGATATTACTTGGAAGTGAGAGAAGGCAGTGAAATGAAGGACACTGCTGATGGTGTGTATGCAAATGATCAGAAGCAGAAACATTAAGGAAGGGTCAACTGGGATTCAAGTCTTAACCCACAGAAGTGATTAATACATGATTTAAACTTTTAGATCAGTTTTTATTTTATTAAATGCTGTTCTTCATGGGCAAATTGTATATGCTCATCAAAAGTGCATGTAGTTTAGATACTGATGTTAAAAAAACAAATGACAGAATGGAAAGTTAAGTAGTATTCAATTTTTTAAAAAGTGATTACATATGAGTGAAAGATGACTAATAAAAAATGATACTTGTGGTTGTATTAGAGAGTTATAGGTGATTTTCTTCTATCTATAAATTTTTTAGGATGGAGAAATGATAATATATTTTGAGACTTTAGCCCTAGTTATGGGGTCTGCCTTTATGAAAATAAACTTTTCAGGTACATTTCTCTGCTTTTTTAAACAGTATTTCAAGTCAGCATGGAATGCTGGTTTAAGATCAGCCATAGGCTTTGGAATCATTAGAACTTGCCTTCGGATGCTGATTCTGTCATTTGCTATGTGACCTTAGATCAGTTACTTAACCTCTCCAAACCTCTATCTCTGTATCTGCAAAACAAGACCAATAATCCCTATGGTAGGGTTATTTCACTTGGAAAACTTATGTATACACCTAGACTACTATTATGGGCAAACTATGACTTAAAAACATAATGACCTTCAGTTATTTTTTTTTGTGCTGTTACATAGTAACTTTCCAGTTTTCTTCTTAGCTCTCAAACTATCAACTATCCAGTTCTATTATTATGATGCTTAACATTTGAACTCTTGAACATAGATTGTCATATGTTTAGAAAAATAAAAATGTGTGTTTTGTATGTTCTATTTTTAGTTACCTGGTAGGAGATGAATTGTTTGTAGTAATGGAGTACCTTGCTGGTGGGTCACTTACTGATGTTGTAACAGAAACCTGCATGGATGAAGCACAGATTGCTGCTGTGTGCAGAGAAGTGAGTTTGCTTTCTTTTGAATAAAGTAGGGTAATGTGTAGTTAGCAAGAAATAAATAAAAGTTTTTCTACATAGGGAATTTTTATTATACACATTCTCTGTAAGTTATCCCTTACTATTTGATCTCAAATGAGAATTTCAGCCCTTCATGTGCAAGATACTTGGGAATGAGGTGTGTATATTCATGCAAATGAAAAATAAAAAAATATTTTTTTGTTTTTTTGCAATACTGGAAATTGAATCCAGGGGCACTTCACCACTGAGCTACATCCCCATCCCTTTTTATTTTTTTATTTTGAAACAGTCTCAAAAGTTGCTTAGGCTGTTCTCAAACTTGTGGTCCTTCTACCTCCGCTTCCGGTGTAGCTGGAGTTACACACATGCCTGGTTAAGGCCTGTGAAGAACTAAATTCACCGGCAAATCCAATTATAGCCATCACTATAGTTTATCGTCCAGACAGTGCACTTTTGAGAATATATGAGGGAGCTATTAAAAATATGCCACTCAGCCAAGTGTGGTGGTGCATGCCTATAATCCCAGTGATTCAGGAGGCAGAGACAGGAGGATCACAAGTTCAAAGCCACCTTCAGCAACTTAGCAAGGCCCTAAGCAACTTAGTAAGACCTTGTCTCAAAATAAAAAGTAAAAAAGGGCTAGAGATGTAGCTTAGTGGTAAAGTGCCTCTGGGTTAAGTTCCCGGTATTCCTCCTCGTGCACCTACTCGCCACCCCAAAATGGGGAACTAGAACTATCACAGACAAAACAAGATACATGTTTACCTTTAATATCAGTAAATCTGCTTCTGGCTTTATTGAGCTCACTGAAGGTGAAGAAATTGGTTGCTTCTTTATATTTATTAATGAATTTCTAGATGTACTGTTCACTTAAGCTAGTAGAATTTTCCAAATTCCCTAAGTCTAAGCCTCAAACAAGTGTTCCATCTGTCTGTCTATACCTTTTCCTGAGTTTTCTGACTTAGGTTAATGGTTTGTATTGTCATTAAAACTGATATGGGGGGAGGGAGGGAAAGGGGAATGGGTACAGTAAAGATGGTTGATTGAGATCGTCATCACTACCCTTGGTGCATGTATGAAGACACAAATGGTGTGACTTTATCTGGTTTGCAACCAGAGAATTGGAAAAACTGAGCTCTATATATGTGCTATGACTTGAAATGCAACTAAATAAACTAATTAAAAAAAAAAAAGAAACTGATATGACTTTGTCCTGATGTCATAAATGACAAAATTATAAAAGTTAATGAGGGACTATGGTGTAATACATAGTGAATTATAAACTTTGTATGATACATAGTGAATTATTTTTATTAAAGTAATATTTTTTGAAAATTTAATTCTGAGTTGTGTTCCACCTGAGTGGTTAAAGGAAGGAAATAGAACTTTGTCATATTTTCGAATATTATATCCTTTAACAAAATACATTTAGTCACTTAAAAACTAATCAAAACTTAGCCGGGCGCGGTGGCGCAAGCCTGTAATCCCAGCACTTAGGGAGGCTGAGACAGGAGAATTGCGAGTTCAAAGCCAGCCTCAGCAATGGCGAGGCACTAAGCAACTCAGTGAGACCCTGTCTCTACATAAAACACAAAACAGGGCTGGGGATGTGGCTCAGTGGTCAAGTGCCCCTAAGTTCAATTCCCAGTACCAAAAAAAAAAAAAAAAACTAATCAAAACTTAACAAGAATTTATCTATTTATACTTAATTTGTTTTTCTCAATTTTTTTCATAGTTGATATAAAATCAATTTTAGGAGTTGTAACTGCATTCACTAAGGTCTTTTATATGCCAAAATTTTTATTGTGACAAGTTTATCTCTACTTATTTGTACAAATATATTTCTGCAGCTTTATTGTTTTCAAAATTGATTAAACACCTAGTAAATATAATATAATATCAATTATATCTGTTTTTCTTTGTATAATAGTAGAATGTTTTGAATGAGACTTTTAGTAGTTGCAAATAATGTACAGGCTTTGTTGTTCTACTCTGATGGGAATAAGAATAAAAACACAACTAACTTTTCTCAAGTGTATAATTTATTGTCTCAGTTTATATTAAAAAACCATAGGGCAAAGAAATATTTAAAATCTCATTCTTGTATTTAGGAAGGGAGGAATTTATCCTTAACTTTTTTTAAAAAAATATTTTTTTTAGTTATAGATGAACATAATAACTTTGTTTTATTTATTTATTTTTAATAGTGGGTTGTTTGTTTGTTTCTTGTTTAGTTTTGTTTCAGTTCTGGGGATCAGACGTAGGGCCTCATACATGCTAGGCAAGTGCTCTACCAATGAGCTCTACCCCTAGCCATATTTCTTCATTGTTGGTGTCAGGCTGTGGATGTAGCTTGACATAAAGTCCACCATAGAAGAAGTGAAGAAGACATAGCACCCGTAAATTGATGAACCCCTAAATTCAACCAGACCACCTTCAATCTTAACTGCTTCTATTGGTGGCTCACATTTGATTAGACTTCTGAGTACCTCAGGTTTCAAGTGGAAATAGCCACAAGTTTATTCTCTACTGTTGAAATAATTTCTAAAGAACTTATATTTATTTACCAAGTACTAATAGGGATTTAGATCTGAAAAGGCCTTGAAGTTATATTGACTCATCCATCATTTTATAAGGGAGCCCATTAAGACTAAGTTTTAAAAATCCATGGTAGAGACTGAGGATGTAGCTCATCGTAGACTATTTGCCTAGCACCCACAATGCCCTGGGTTTGATCTCCAGCACTGCAAAAAAAAATAAAGAAAAAGGTAGAAATCAGTAATGGATGAGTTGGGCACATGGTAGATGTCTGGAAGATTAGCTGCTCAGGAAGGTGAGGCAGGAGGATTATTTTGAGGCCAGCCTGGGCAATGTAGAAAGGCCTTTTCTAAAAGAAAAAAAAATCATTGAGAACAAAAAGACTTGACAAGACATCATTTAATAATGTCTCTAGATGAGATCAGAGTGTGGGAGAGGATCTTTTTCTAATTAAGGTATTTTATTTTCAGAACTTTGCATATGAGAGGATGTTTTTCTTTATAAATATTAAGTATTGCAGGGTGTTTGGCTGACTACTAGAGGTGGTACTGAGGCCATAAGTAATAATATAACTACTCTATGTGAAGTTCAGGACTATTCCATTGATATGTGTTTGCTTCTATTCAGTGTTTACAGGCATTGGAGTTTTTACATGCCAATCAAGTGATCCACAGAGACATCAAAAGTGACAATGTGCTTTTGGGAATGGAAGGATCAGTTAAACTTAGTGAGTAACAAATGAAGAGAAAACACTCATTATTTATTTTTTAATATGTTTTCCTACCTTTTTAATTAAAACAAACCTTTTTTGTTAATATTTTTAATAACATATGGAAGGGGAAAGAATCTAGTGGTTAAAGACTATGAACTGTGAACTGGAGTGGGTTTAAATAGCAGATCTGCTACTACTTGCTGAATAATTTTGGCTAAGTTAATTTCTTTGTGTCTCTTTTCACATTTATTCACTGAGGAAGATAATAGTACCAATCTCAGGAATTTTTTGGAGATAAAAATGTAAAGGACGAAGAAGCAGTGCCTGGACTGTCATATGTTTATGCTATCTTTTTTTTTTTCTGGTACTAGAGATTGAACTCAGGGGCACTCGACCACTGAGCCACATCCCCAGCCCTATTTTGTGTTTTACGTATAGACAGGGTCTCACTGAGTTGCTTAGCACCTCGCTGTTGCTGAGGCTGGCTTTGAACTCGTGATTCTCCTGTCTCACCCTCCCTAAGTGCTAGAATTACAGGCGTGCACCACTGCGTCCAGCTGATGCTATCTTAAAGAGATCAATTTGAATTTGTTTCTGCCATCAGTGATAGTTTTCATCATTGTACTCTTCAGCATTCTCTGAGTTTTGTATAGTATAGCCTAATCAGGAGAAGGCTATATGACCCTGACCTCAGAGATGACAAGGAAAATATCGCACTTTTCTAATGATGTTCTATATGAGACACAATAGAAAAACATCATGAAAAACATCCTGAAACTTCTTTTCTCTGTGTCCATAATCTCTGAATTCCTGCCATGCCATTGGAGGACTCAAGCTGAGCTACTAAAGTATATCCTCTAAAGGTTATTCAATCAGATCATCAAAATATAAGATTCTATCTTTAAATTATTTTTTTTAATATTTTGTTAGTTGTAGATGAACATAATATCTTTATTTTATTTATTTTTATGTGGTACTGAGGATGGAATCCAGTGACTCATGCATGCGAAGCAAGTGCTCTACCACTGAGCCACAACCACAGCCCTCTATCTTTAAATTATCTTAGTGGGCAAATTGAAAACAGATAAGCACATACATTTTTGGTGGAGACATGAAAGTGGAATTAGACTTTTTTGGATAATGTTTTGTTGTGACTCTGCCACTTAGTAGATGAATGATCTTACATAAATTAACCTAAAATAGATATGCCTTGTTTCCCCTTTTTGTAAATGAGAATAATTTTAATAGTAAACGTACCTGGGGCTGGGCACAGTGGTGCATGTCTATAATCCTTGCAACTCGGGAGGCTGGCAAGAGGATCGCAATCTCAACAACTTAGTGAGCCTCTAAGCAACTTAGCAAGGCCTTGTCTGAAAATAAAAAAATAAAAAAGACTACTGATGTGGCTCAGTGGTTAAGCATCTCTGCATTCAATCCCTGGTTACCCATCCCCCTGTGAAAACACACCTGGGCCTGGGGTTGTAGATCATGGTAGAGCACTCACCTAGTATGCACAAGACCCTGGGCTTAATTCCCCAGTGAGTAATTCCCTAGCATCACAAAAAAATAAATAAATAAATTTAAAAATAAATTATCCAAGTGTGGTGTAGTGTCCCATACCTGTAATTCCAGTGGTTCTAGAGACTGAGGCAGGAGGATTGCAAGTTCAAAGCCAGCCTCAGCAACTTAGCAAGGTCCTAAAGCAATTTAAGGAGACCTTGTCTCTAAATAAAATATTAAAAAAAAAAAAAAAAAAAAAAGGTGGAGGATGTGGCTCAGTGATTAAGCCCTGGTATTAAAAAAAAAAAAAAAATTATCCCAAACCAATTAAGAAAACTTTACCTAACAGTTGCTCTTTTCAGTGTTCATTCCTGAATTAGAATTTAGAATTACTAAATATATGTGCCACAGTTAGTAAAAGGATATTCTCTGCAACATGGTAAGGAAAAAGTAAAACTATCTTAAATGTCAAACAGTAAGGGAATGGTGGTAATTTGGTATTTTTATATACTGTAATATAGTTTTTAAAATGAGGCAGATAAATATAATAATATGGAAGGATTTCTTACAAAAGCAATTAATAAAATATCCTAGTTAGGTAAAACAAACCAAGCAGTTCATAGATACTATACATTCTTATGTAAATACCAAACAATCTAAAGCTTACAGACCTGATATAGTTACATATGTAGTTGAATGGCTTTAACAGTAGAAGGGAAGAAAAAGTTGTAAATTCTCATCCTGACCTTTCCACAAAATTAACACCAGGTACTAAAGTAAGTTTTCTGTTCCTTGGTTATAGTTGAGATAGTTGGATTAGATTAATGCTAATTAGTACTTTTTCAGTACAATTGCACTCAAATGTATTCTTTTTCTAAGCTTTCTGCTAAGTTGTATGCTTAGTGATTCTCGCTTCTCTTTATTTTATTCTAAAGTAGTCTTGACCTTTGCCTGATTCATTGCATTTAAGTTTGGTGTC